>PVJD01003145.1:0-146190 GCA_004026545.1 Mormoops blainvillei
TGGCTTTGAATATAGAAACAGAAAAATTAGGAGATGTGGGTAACAGTGCTTAGACACAGGAGGAGGTCCAGGGCCTACCGGCTGGTGGACACACGAAAAAACACTTCTGTGCACCACCTGGCCTGCAGATCTGGTGGGGTGGGGGCAGGGGGCAGGGTTCGCCAGGAGGAGGGAAAGCCTAGTTGGCCACAGGACCTTTGCAGAGGTTAGAAGACCAGCCTGGGGTCTGGTCTACTCTCCCCTGAGCCCTGCCCTGGGCTAGCTGGAGTCAGCCCAGACTCCAACTTGCTGCAGGCTGGAAGGTGACACCGGCAGAGGCTAGGACAGCGGCCAGGTGGGGGTCCTGCTGACCTTTAAGACTTGGGGCTCAGTCCCCTCCCCAACACCAGTCACCGGGAGGTTGGTGAACCCTCACTTTACCGCAGTGGGAAGGCTGATCTGGCGCCCAGTAGGCGCTTCCCGAACCCCTGCGGGGAGGCCCCCTCCAAATAATAAACCTGATTCACCTCCGCGTCCAAGCAAGGCTGTCAGCATGGCCGCCACAGCGCTGCTCTCGGCTAGTCTATTGCCCAGATCGACTATTTTCGTTATTAGAAAAAGAAGCACACACCCCACCCCACCCCCCTCCCCGTGTTCAACAGAAGGCTTCCCCAGACTGGTCCATTTCAGCCTGTTTGTCATTTTCCTCCCCCGCACGGTGGGAAGTTCTAGACCCCCCGCACCTTCATCCCAGCGTCGGCCTCTTCTCCCCACCCGCCCTCCCGGACGCCCGAAGGGGCGGCGGGGCTTAGCCCAGGGCGCTGCGCGTGACCCCGAGCGGAAGGGCCCCAGTCTGGGTCCTAATGCGGGTGGCGTCTCCCTTGACAGGAGACGTTTGGGGACAACAGCGGGGACGGGAGATAAGGTGACATACCAGAGCAGATTTGGTGCGCGCGCTGATACTCCTCGCCCGACAGGAAACGCGGAGCTATTTAAAAGACCCTATCGATTACTTTATCTTTCCCGGAGGAAAGCTTCTTGCCCAGGGACAAAAGATGTTCCCTACCTAGAGATACAAGGCCACAGGCCTCCACACAGCGGAGGTCTGCAGCGGCGTCGGCACAGGAAGACGCGGGGAGCGCAGAGACGCTTACACCGCGGAGTGCACAGACGCACGTGCCACGACGGGCTCTGGGGGGCAGCAGGAGCGAGAGGGTACCAAGGGTATTTCCCGGGATAACCTTCTGTGTCCTTGAAAAAAAATTTTGGCCGTGCGCACTTAAAACACACACACAAAGCGGCTGTGCTGTTAAAGTGCGCGTGTCCATCCACGCCCTTTGAGCATCTTTAAAGCGCACCGGGAAGCACCTTCGAAGCGGTTCCTGGTGGCTGCGAATGTATTCCACAGATAGGCGTCTACAATGTAAACGCTCCCTGGTGCTCCTTTTAAGGGCTTGAATGTCCACAACTGTCATGTGTACACTGCAAGTGTGGGGTTGTGTCAACACAATCCTTGAGAGCGCGCTCACTTCGTGTTTGAATCCCTGCAGCTCGCCGATTTGTCTGGAGCACAGAATGCACCCCGAGACTTCCAGCGGCTGACACTGGATTTGCTCCGGGACCTGCAGCGCGTTGGCCTCAGGGTCCTCTGCGCCGTGCCCCGGTGAGACGCTAATAAATACCGATTGGGCCCAATTGCACGGGACCGAATGATGTTTCCTGTGCAGCCCCGCCCCCCGCCGTGGAAGCTGGGCTGCAGAAGTTTTGCTTGGGAGGGGGGGTGCTGGTCTCTTTTACCCCACCCCCGCCCGCAGGACAGGTCGAAAGAGAAGATGTAGAAGAAAGATGTGGGGGACGAAGCGTGGCGGGCCTAGGAACCTTCCGACTGCTCACTGGCCATTTACAGCTTAAATTCAACACTTACCGGGCCGCAGCAACCCGGGTGAAAGCTCAGGGACCTGCCGGGTCAGCGGGAGCCCCGGAGGCCGCACGGATCTGGGCGCGGGGGAGCGGGGCCGCAGCACCGCCGTAGGCCTCGCTGCACACGCACCCCGGCCCGCCCCGCGCTTTGTGCAAAAGCAGGCAGCGGCTCTCCCCGCTCGGCTTCTCCAGAACCTGCGCACGGACGCCCGAGGGGCTTCCGACGCACGCGGCTCGCTCAGCAGTACACCCACCCGGCAGGTGTGGACCGGGCCCAGAAAATCCACTTTCCTCTTCCCCGTTTCCGAGTCGCTGTCCATCTGACTCGACTGTCACCTGATTTTTCAGGCTGTGACCTCCGGTGAAGAGGGGCTGATTCCAGCGACGGATTCTTTCCGCTTCTCCGCGCTGTTGTCGCCGAAGCGGTTTGCGGCCCGGGAAGGGAGCGGGAGACGGTAGAGGGACACTGGCAAGACAGGTGAAAGCTCAAAATGAACGAGAAACGACAGGGAAGTTTGAAAGCGACTCCCTCCCATCTGGCAAACCCTAACACTAGCCTTAAAAGCGGGTCACATCCACGATCGCAGGATAAGTTCGGTTTTAGAAACATACCGCCCAAAGTATAAGAAAGTGACTTACACAAAAATACTATTAGCAAAACTGGCAACGGCGAAAATGCAGAGGAGTCCGCCAACACAGCTGCTCTCCGGGGGGGAAATCCAATATATAATGATACTTAAATACGCAGAAAATGTCTCTAGAAGGGATATGCTTTTTAAAAGCTGGTGACCACCTGGATGGGGTGGGAGTTAACTGCGAAGTGGGAAGGAACCTCTTCCTCTTCGGGCGATACACATTTTTTGTGTCTAGACTGTGGTGCTCCTTCCAAGGGTTTGTCACAGGTCAAGACTCATGGCACTGAACACTTAAACTGTGTTCATCCTGTTCTTGATATATTATGCCTTAATAAAGTTGATCTTAAAAATAAATAAATCCAGGAACAATTTTGACTTCAGGGAAAGGAACTGGGTTGCTGGAAGAGGGGCATGGTATACTTTATATTCTATCTCATTTTTTACTTGTTTGTTTTAGTTTTTGTCATTGTTTTGTTTTTAGGGTGTATTATTATTCAAAATATATAAGCAGGATATTTGGTGATATGACTATAAAATAATTATTAAGAAAACCAGCAAAAGCAGGAACAGAAGATGCTCGCACCCCGCGGTAGGAATAAAACAAACAAACGCGCTGTCCAAGCCTAGGAAATATTTTGGAAGGTGAGATGTATCACTAAAGATCTGATTTGTTTTATTTGAGTTTTGCTAAAATGGTTAACACACCAACGAAAAATGAGGATGGGGGATGTCTCTGGGGCTTCCGTGTGGCATGGGTGGCTAGCCTGTCGTCCTGGACACCCAGAGCAGGCGCGCCACGGGAGAGGGCGACAGAGGCCACAGGAGCGGGAGGAGCACGCCATCCCGCTTCCAGCAAAGACACAGGGGCCCGCAGCGCTGCAGAAGAAGGCCAGACCCCGGGTCTCAGTTAAGGTCGGGACTGCCCAGGGCCGCCCGGGTAGACTCAGAGCTCCCACCAGTCCACCTCCCAATGGGGCTAGCGGCTGCAAGGGTTGCCTCTGTTTGGGGGAACCAGGTATGAAATACCGCCTCCGCTGATTGCTCTTGATGATAGGGAAGCGTCACTTCGGCCTTATTTAGGCAGATTGCCTATCTGGTTCGGATTCAGAGCTTTTTCACAGAGTGTTTTGGGAGGTTGGCCCTCAAGAGACAGATAGGGCCAGAGGCCGGGTCAGGAAAAGGCGGAACCGCCAGACTGCTCACTGGCGGGGGCAGGGCCTCGGTGGGGTTGCCAAGGCCGCAGGCCGCCTCATCTGCTGCCCCTTTCACAGGCACCAGGCCCTCGGCACCGTCACCCAGCAAACCAGCGTTGATAAATGTGGGGAAGCTGCCTGCCCAGTGCGCACACCTTTGATTCTAAACTCCAAGGTGGGGGGAGGGGCCAGGCATGTGTATTTTTAACACCGGAGGGGGTATGCCTTTTCAGAAGGGTATATTTCCACAGCCTCAAGAGTTTCTACCCTTCTGAAAAGGCATAACTTAATTCACTACACTTGGGAAACCATGATTTTAAAAATCCCTTTAAGGCAATAAATGCATAGGGAAAGAAGGAGGACAAAAACAAAAAGGAAATGGTCCTTCGAAAGGTGCTATGGAAAATGTCGCCTCTTATTCCAGTCTTCCCTGACCCCTACCTCCCCTTCTCTCCCCCAGGAGCCTTCATTACCATCTGCTTCATCCTTCAAAACAAATCCACAGAACCATGTGCTCCCATTTAAAGTACTAATTCAGCAATGTGGTTTGATATTTATTTTTTAAAGGTTTTTTTTCTTTCATTTTTAGAGAGAGGGGAAGGGAGGGAGAACAAGAGGGAGAGAAACATCAATGTATGATTGCCTCTCACACACCCCCAACTGGGCAGCCAGCCCGCAGCAACCCAGGTATGTGCCCTGACTGGGAATCAAACCAGCGACCCTTTGGTTCGCAGGTCAGCATTCAATCCACTGAGCCACACTAGCCAGGGCTGGTTTGATATTTAATGTATCTCAAAATGTATCTGTAAGAGGAGAGATAAATGTAACAAATTCTTTCTCATGACTGCTAGGTATTCTGTTCTATTGGTGAGCATTTTTTTAAAGCAGTCCCCTAAAGTAGATAATATTTTTTAGTTTTACCTCTTTAAAAATTAAAAACTTCAATGAAAATAGTCTTCTGATGTGCATATACCTACAGAATAGCCCTTGAAGTAGAAATATTTGTTCAAAGGGCTATGTAGTTTTAATTTTGATAGTACCAAATTGCTCCAAAGAGATTTACCAATTTACACTTTCAAGCAACAATGAAAATGAGCAACAGAAGTGGAGTCATTATCAAAGTTTTGGTATTTGCCAATCTGACAAGTGAAAACATTTGCCCCTTTGTGTTTTCATTTGCCTACCCTTCTTTCTGTCTACCAGCAAAGTTCTGCTACTTTGGCCAGTCGTTAATTGTTTTCTTGGGTCATTTTCTCACTGATTTACAAGAACGCTTTCCATATTGTGGAAATCAGTTTTTCTTGTCATTATTTTTCACATTTAACCTGTATGTTGTTTTCATTGAATCTATTTATGGTATTTTTGGCTGTGCACAAGGTTATTTTTATGCCATCAGGTTTATACAATTCATCTTTCATGGTTTCTAGGTCTTTAGTTTTCCTCATCTAGCCCACCAAATTCACAGACACTCCAGGTTTACAGCACTTTTATGTTTCATTGCTTAGGTTTACATTTTTAATCTACCTGCAGCTGAACGTTCAGTGTCAGAATAACCCATTTTACTTTCCTTAACATCGCTTTCACTTTATCTTGAATGTGTATTGTTGTACTGCCCACATGCTCCAAAACAGTACAGGAGCACGACGGGCGGGGACCTTATTTCCCACCTCGCCATTTCCTCTTTGCAGGTTAAATAGCCACCAACGAGCCCCTCCACCCATCCCGCTGCCCAGGTGAGTCCAAGTAACAGCCTGAGGCGTTTCCCCAAATCACACAGCTGGGAAGGGACCTCATCCCGCCAGAAGAAAAAGGATGTGCTCGAGGTCAGCCAGACCAGAACCCAGTGCGACTGAGCCTCCCTCGTGGTCCCTGTGCCTGGGACTGTGCAACCCTAGCACCAGGTGCACAGTGAGCACCCAGTCTACGTGGGTGGGAGGATTCAGAGAATCAGGCCCTGAGTCTATACAATACCCACCTGCAGGTGTGCCCTCTGCTCTCACCCTCTGTGGGCCCTCGACCCTTCCTAGGGCCAAGCAACTGTGGATAGACAGCCATTAAATCAGTTCAGGGAACTTCCTGCTTATGCCAGCCGGCTACTAGGGGCTTGACCATGGAGCAAGGAAAGCCAAGAGCCAGATGGACTGGAGGCCTTGGGAACACAGAGATGGTATTTCCACGGCTCTGCTCAGGCCGCCAGAAAGCAGGCCCGCTACATCCCTTGTGGGGTCCAGGCTAAGATGAAAATGTGGAGCCTATTGTGGAAAACGTATCAAGAATTTCAAGACACCAACAAGCACTGCACGGGGCCTTCTAGTGCACAGGCCCTGGAAGCCAGCCTTCGGGGAAGGGAAGGTCTAACGGTAGGGGAGGGGAGACCAGGGTGCCCCTCTGGCCTCTAAAGTTTTGACTTTTAGGATAAAGTGGGCTGGGGGGGTTTTCATAATGCTAAAACTCGGAAACAACCCAAATGTCTATCAGCTGACGAATGTAGAAACAAAATGTGGTCTATCCATAAAATAGAATATTATTCAGCCATTAAAAAGGAACAACATACTGATACATGCTACATGGATGAACCTTGGAAACATTATACTAAGTGAAAGAAGCCAGCCACAAAAGGCCACATAGCATATGATTACATCTATATGTAATTCCCAGAATAAGCAAATTATAGAGACAGAAAGATTGTTTTGCTGTTGTCTACAGCTGGGGAGGGGAAAGTGGGAGAGAGGGTTAGGGTCTCTTTTAGGGGTGATGAAAATGTCCTAAAATTGTGTGAGGGTCACACCAATCTGTCAATATACTAAAAATCATTGAATTGTATACTTTCAATGGATGGAGTGTATGGCATGTGAATGACATCTATTATATCTTAATAAAGCTGTTACCAAAGAAGGGGAAGGAGGAGGAGAAGCTGGAGGGGGAGACGGAGGAGGAGGAGGAGATGGAGGAAAAAGAATCTTAAATTGCCCCTTCATTCTCTCAAAGGAACTTCATGTGAAAGTCCCCCTTGTCTAGGAAGCTTTTGGGGAACCCAACAGCCTGGTGCTCCTCTAGCTGCGTTGGCAGGAGGAGGGGTCGGGGGAGGGTGCCCCCTCCAGTTGATGTGGCGCTTGGAGGCAAGCACTTGCAAGGAAGCATTCACTGCTCTGCAGTCACTTCCCATCTGTATGACCTTGGACGAGTCACTTCACCTCCCTGAGCCTTTCACCTCTGCTGAGCCAGCGGGATTAGCGGATCAGCGATGACCTAGGTGACGGCGTGTGGCTCACCCAGTGGGCACTCAAGAAACGTTTGCACAGGGAGGATTTGGTACCGAATGAGCCACCTGAACAAAGCGCATCCCGGGGCAAGAAAAATCCGGTGGGGCGGATGCCACCCGACTCTTTAGGAGCCCAGGGCGAGGGCCGCAGCCCCAGGAGTGCCCCCGCCCCCAGCCCCGGCCCGGAAGGAAGCCAGGGCGGCGGAGGGGCCCCGCGGCCGGGCGGGGAGCCCGGGCGAGGGCCGGGAGCCGGGCCCGCAGCCGCCGCGGCTCATCCATCAGCCGGACGAAGAGCAGAGGCGCGCTCTCGGCCCTCTGTTTGCTTTCTCGCCAATTATTGCCGCGCCTCAGCCCCTTTGTTGATACAGTAGTCCGAAAAAGTGCTAATGTTCATTTATCAGGGGGCCCGCCCGGGACTCCACGAGTTGCGATTCTTCCCAAAATATAAACATGGGGCGAGCGTCCCAGACAGAAACCCCCATCTGTTTCCCCGGCGCGGGCCGAGAGCGAGGCGTTGTTGAAGATAAAGCCGCGGATAACGCCGCCTGTCTCCAATGGACGTCTCCCTGGCGCATTAATGACATTCCCGGTTATAGTTCCAGCTTATCTTTCAATTAATCATATATACCTTTTTCGGCCGGCCGGGCTGACTGCAGGAACCGGGGGCCGCTCGGGCCGCGCCGATCGCTTTTCAATTAATAATATTTTATGTGCGTAGAATGCGCTCAAGTCATCCTGGAATTCGGCTCATCTTAAAGCAGCAATTCTTTAAAAGGCAAGGAAATAGACGGATACATTTTCGATCTATCGTCTCTTCCTCCTGTTGTCTCTCTTCTCTCTCCGCCTTTCTCTGGGCTGAAGGCTGTTTGTTTGTCCTGCTGGTTTGGCCAAAGTGCGGCTTAGAGAGGCGGCCAGGATGGGTCAGCCGCCACTGGGAAGGAAGAGACATCCCTGGTGAGGCTAGAGAATCCGGTTTCGCCCCTCCCCACCCCCAACCATTTCAGCTAATAGTTAAAGAAAAGAAAACCATTTTTACTCACCCAGAAACAGAGGGGACTGCAAATAAAAGCTAGAGATTGCTCCTGGACATTTCTAGGTGGAGACCAGTGTGGGTCGCCCCAATTTCGATTTTGCCCCTATTTATCCGCTTTGGCCCCAGTTTTCTCTCTCCAGCAATGCTAAGGCCTGTTTTAGAGCCAAGAGAAATTATTACGGGACTCCCAGAGGATGCAGGGGTGGAGAAGTCGCTGAAGTTTCCAAATAGAGAGGGTTTTCTTTCCTCCCCTTTTCATGACACCTGAGCCACAGGTGTGTCAGCCCTGGAAGCCCTCATACCAGAAATAAGTCGAAATAAGTGATAAATCTTCACCACCTTGATTTGCAGAGGAAATGCTATTTTTTTTTCTTCCTCCAGAACTATCTCTTTAAAGAAAAATTTTAAAACCCACTAAAAACAGGGATCCCGGATGTAGCCTCAATGTTCCCCATTAAACGGTAATATTTCAGGCGTCAGCTCACACTAATCTTTCAAACTGTCATCGCGAGCTGCCTGGCCAGCCCATTCACTTAACAGCGCTCCCAGGAACCCTCGTTCTGAGCTCTTTTCAGCGAGACATTTAATTGAATCGGATGTGGCTCGTTTGCCAGACGTCACCGCCTGGGCGATAGGGATCCTCTCCCACTCCCCAAAAAGCAGTCTTCAAAGGCGAGGCGGGCCCCCAAGCTAGGTTAGTTGAGAGCAGTAACTATAACACTGACCAAACCCTGGTGAGGAAGGGCCAAAGGGAGGCCATGGGTGTGCAGACCCGTCCACAGAGAAGCCTGGTTGGGGGGTTGGGGGGTTGGGAGGTGGGAGGGTGCAGTGGGTTCCTGGGTCTGGAATGCCCCCACATTTGAAGGAAGGCATCTCTCTGCAAACCCAGCTAAGGATCCCAGAACCGCGTGTCGACCCTGGCTCGAAAACTCAAGCGAAACTCCACTCTAGCAGCCCAGGCCTGGTGCTGGCGGCTGGCGCCGGGAAGCCGGGGTCGGAGTGCTCCGAGCCTTCCGGGTCCGGTGCGGCTCCACGGTCCTGCACCCTAGCTCGGAGACTACAGGCCCTGGGAGTGAGGACTTGCTGAGGGGCTGGGAAGGTCTCAACGTCAGGCCTTTGCTTGACTCCACAGGGGCCCTCACCCGCGGAGCTGCCCGATCGCTCACCGTCCGGCTTGAGTAGCCTAAGGTTCACCTTCTGGACTTCAGCGGCCACCTTCTCCCCCGGCTTTGTGCATTTCCTCTGCGCCTTGGGCCTTCGTTCTGAAGCCTTAGGGCAGAGCCAGGCCCTTAGCTTGCCTTGGGCCCTGCAGGGCCTTTCTTCTAATCCAAGCCCTTCTTACACCAGTTTCCAACTCGCCCTCCGCAAGGAACCAAGCCCTCCAAGACTCCATGCTCGGCAAGTCTGCGCGCCTTGCCGCGCCTTGCCGCGCCTTGCCCACAGGGACCTGGGTCATGGGAAATTGACGCTTTTCCCTAGAGATAGGATAAGGCGACCTTAACCTGGGGCCATTCTGCCTGCGGGAACCTCCCTGAAATTGCACACACAATACAGCGCCTCTCTGCAGAGTTCTGGCGGTGAGGGGAAGGCCAGAAGCTAGTATCAGATCTCCCAAGGAGCCCGGAGGATGAGGCGCCTGTGCCGGGATCTGGCCCCGTAGCTTGCGCTCCCAAATTACGGGTAGATTTGTCCTACAAGAGGTCCCCACTTCACTGACCCTGGGTTAAAAAATTAACATCTCTCCTGCCCTGAGCGTCCCCCACGCGCCTGGCCAGTCCTCTGCCAGGGTGCCCCACTCAGAGACCTCAGAGAAATCCTCCCTGCTGTGTTCAGAGGAGCCCCGCCCGCTGGAGAGCGAAGCCTGGTCTGGGGCCTGAGGCCTTGGGGCTGGCAGAGGCCTGGGGGCCTTACGGCTAGGAAGTGTGGGCAGGGGAGGGAGGGGGCAGGACTGGTGAGTGCCTGAATGGGGGAGAGTAGGCCGCTGGGAGCCAGGGCACCCTAGAAGGCAGCTCTCCTCTGGGAAGTTGTCTGCGGACTGGGATTCTGGTTTTCTTTCATTATTAAGGGGAGGGTCATCTCTCTGGGAGGAGACTGGCAGTGACTGGCGCCCCCTGGAGTTGTGTGTGTAAAACTCCCACACCACAACCACCTATCTTGCCTTTCTGCTTGACACACCCAGGAGTCCCCTGGGAAAGAGGGGCTACTGGGGCAGGACTGGCCCTGTAAGCCAAGTCAAACAGAGCCCCCATATTGTCCTGAATCTGCCCCTCCCCCATCACCCCAGAGCAACACCCCTTCTTGTCTTCTTCAGACTCTTCCCAGTCATACACCTTCAGCAATAAAGCCTTTAAGAGCTGGACTTGACACCCTTGCCCAGACACCCACCCAATCCTTCACTCTCCCATTCTGTTCTAGGCGCGGAGAAACATTTCTTCAAATCCGCCATCCGACACAGATTCGGAGAAGAATCGAGTTCTTCCCTGCGAATGAGTCCTGGCGCGGTTTTCAGGTGAATACTGCGGGGGAGCCTCAGGCTGCAGGAGCAAAAGGAGAGCCTTCTAAGTGTGTCGCGGCCCCTTTAAAAAGCTGAGCAGGAATTTTTTTTTTTTTTTTAGCCTAATGACTATATTAGGTGACATGAAACTGCTCATCGCTCCTGTCAACACAGCCCCTGGCCCAATGGCAAGCTGAGTCCCCCTCCTCTGGCCTGATCCCGCCTCCCCTGTCCCAGAGCTCCGCACTACCTGCCGCCTGGCCACAACCGGAGTGGGAAGGCGGGTGCGCGGGCGGGAGGGCGGCGGGCACCATGCAGGGAGGCTGCCAGGGGCCGTGGGCAGCGCCGCTCACTGCCGCCCACCTGGCGTGGTGAGACGCGCGCTGCCACCATGTTCCCCAGCCCTGCGCTCACACCCACGCCGTTCTCGGTCAAAGACATCCTGAACCTGGAGCAGCAACAGCGCAGCCTGGCCTCCGGGGAGCTCTCGGCGCGCCTGGAGGCCACCCTGGCGCCCGCCTCCTGCATGCTGGCCGCCTTCAAGCCCGAGGCCTACGCGGGGCCCGAGGCCTCTGTGCCCGGCCTCCCTGAGTTGCGCGCCGAGTTGGGCCCCGCGCCCTCGCCGGCCAAGTGCGCGCCTGCCTTCTCAGCCGCCCCCGTCTTCTATCCGCGTGCCTATGGCGACCCCGACCCTGCCAAGGACCTTCGAGCGGATAAAAAAGGTAAGGAGGAAACTCAAGACCCTTCTCCCTTCTGAGCTGATGTTGTCCCCCAAGCCCCGCCGCCGCCGAGAAACTCTGGCCTGGGTGGAGGAGACTCGAGTGCCTGGGCGGAGGGCCGAGCGCAGGGGGCTGAGAGTGTGAGAAGGGACCGTGTAGCCAGGGTCCTGGCGCCCCGCGTCCAATCGGGCGTTTAGAGAAAATGCTGGATTGAGATGATCAGAAACAAGAGACAAAGTTGTTTTTTTTTTCGGCCTAACAAAGCCCCAGGCGGCGGCAGCCCTGCTCCTGGATCTGTTACGAAGTTAAGCAATCGATTTGCAGCAGTAGACAGAACAGAGAGAGATATTCTCTGTAACTGATTTTTTAAAATATCTTTTGGATATAGGGGTCTCTTTGAGGACCCGAGGAAAATCGATAAACAAATTAAAGTGCTGCACACCAGACATGCTTTTGCGCACAATTGGAGGAGGGTCCAGGACCCTCCGTACCCAACCGTAACCCGCGTTTCTGGGGCTTTTCCTCCTTTGTTCCAAGAGAGTGGAATCTTGGGAACGAGGGCCTCAATTTTTTAAACTGAGATACTGCCGACTCTCAGGAATCTGATTTACTACCTATAGTTTTCCAGCACAATATCCCCACACGATCAGGGCGCTCAGGGCCGAGAAGGTCTCCTCTGGAAAAAGTTAGAAAAGGCCGCGCGACTGAAGTGCGGGGGCCGTAGAGGAGATGACTGGGGAGGTGGCCTGATCGCAGCGCGTGCCATCCCAGAGGCGGGGGAGGCTGACCCGCCGCGGAAGAGGGTACGTCGGTGACACCTTGGCTCAACGCGGGGTCCCGCGAAAACCCGGGGCGGCTGGGGGCGCCGGAAGAAGGGCAGCTGCGAGCCCAGAGAGCATCTTCGCGTGAGCTAGAAAGGCTTGCCTAAGAACCCAGAGAAGGCCCGGAGCAGATGCCGGCGGGCACGGCGGGCTGAAGTACTTGCTACCAATCGGAATTCCAGCTCGAGCTCGCGGGCAGCACAGGTTCTGAGGCCGCCTGCCCACCCCGCCGCCTCTGGGCGCTGCACAAACCCTGCGCCGGTTGCACGGGAGCCTTACATCACCAAACCAACACCTCTTGGCCTTCCGTTTCTAGGGCTCCGTACTTTTGAGATAATGTGACCGACCCCGGGGTGAGGCCTCGGTCTCCCTTCATCTAATCAAAGTAGCCCTAATCTAATTCATCCCAGTGCAGCATCCGGTTTTATCCTCTTTGCAGCCTGAAATCTTAAGTCACTGTCCATCCCCCTCACCACAGCATGAACTACCCGAGGGCAGGGACCGTTCTCGTTTCGTTCTCCAGTGCCTAGAGCCATGACTGGCACGTAGTAGGCATGCAACAAATGCTAACTGGCCGTCCAGCGGAAGCCGAGCCGCCTGCGGTGCCCAGTGTACGGGCAGTGAGCCGCAGCCAAGCGGGCTCTCCAGGCAGGACGGAGTGGCACCAGCTAGTGGCTGGGCTCCGCGGGTCGGGCAGTTCTGATCCAGCGTCTCTCTGCCTCTCTGTCCCCCACCCCCGCCCAGAGCTGTGCGCGCTGCAGAAGGCAGTGGAGCTGGAGAAGCCGGAGGCGGACAGCGCGGAGCGACCCCGGGCGCGACGGCGGAGGAAGCCGCGCGTGCTTTTCTCGCAGGCGCAGGTTTACGAGCTGGAGCGGCGCTTCAAGCAGCAGCGGTACCTGTCGGCCCCAGAGCGCGACCAGCTGGCCAGCGTACTGAAGCTCACGTCCACACAGGTCAAGATCTGGTTCCAGAACCGGCGCTACAAGTGCAAGCGGCAGCGGCAGGACCAGACTCTGGAGCTGGTGGGGCTGCCCCCGCCGCCGCCGCCGCCCGCCCGCAGGATCGCTGTGCCAGTGCTGGTGCGCGATGGCAAGCCCTGCCTAGGGGACTCGGCGCCTTACGCGCCAGCCTACGGTGTGGGCCTCAACGCTTACGGCTATAACGCCTACCCTGCCTACCCGGGTTACGGTGGCGCGGCCTGCAGCCCGGGCTACAGCTGCGCCGCTGCTTACCCGGCCGGGCCGCCCCCAGCGCAGTCGGCTACGGCCGCGGCCAACAACAACTTCGTGAACTTCGGCGTCGGGGACTTGAACGCGGTGCAGAGCCCCGGGATTCCGCAGGGCAACTCGGGAGTATCTACGCTGCACGGTATCCGAGCCTGGTAGGGAAAGGACCTGCCTGGGGCGCTCCCGACGGATCCCACCTCTATCGAAGGGCACTGATCCTCGGGGGAAGGGAGGGCTCCGGACACGTTCCTGCGGCCCTCGGGTTTCACATTCACTCTCGCAGAGGCCTCGGGGCTTTTCCCACCCCAAGTGCCTTTGTCCCTGCGCGCGCGAGAGTTTGTAGCCGAGTTTACTCAACTTGCGGTGAATGGTCCCGCACCCTGGTGCCTTAGCCCCCGGCCGCAGCGTGCCCTCCGAGCGCCCACGGGCATCCCCAACCGGCCGAACACTGGCCAGTTGGGAGTGGGAGCCCCGGCGCGCCGGTCCTAAGATCCGGCCGCCTTTCCGGAGCCTGGGCCCGGCGCCCGGGCACTTGCTGCCTTGCCGCCGCCCACCCACCCGTATTTATGTTTTTACCTGTTGCTGTAAGTAATGAGAATCCCCTTCCTATTAAAGAGAGTGCGCTGACCCGGCGTGTGTGCTTCTTTCAGCTTGCGGCGCCCTTCAGACACTGGATTTCGGGGACAGAGGCTGCCCCTGCCGGTCTTCAGCTGCAGGCCTGGGTACTCACTGAGCATGCTGGTAACGCTGCTAAGGCACGCTGGGTCCCTTGCTGGGCACTTTCTGGGATTGTCCCTTGTAATCTTCAACAACCCAGAAAGCCGGTTCTATTTTAAAAGTGCAGCGGACTGAGCCTTGGAGAGGTTTAATGACTTGCCTGAGGCAAAGAGCCAGTGCTGGTAAGGACGAAGGTCGGTTTGTGGGTCTCACTTCAGAAGTGGAGGCCACCTGTCCAAACCACACCTCCTTTACCGACTGAGTGCAGCCAGCGGTTCCAGGCGCTGGACATTACATGGAGAGCAAATGGACTCCAGGGCCCTAAGACGCTGGAGGTCGCCATAGCTCATCCCGCTTAGGGGGAAAAATGCCTTAGTCCTTTTTACAGATGAAAAGCCGAGAACCAAAGCCCTTGAACCCTCCAGCCCAGAACCCTCCAGCCCAGCGGCGCTCAGATGGAAGCACCCGGGGTTCCGTGGCTGGAGTCTCACCAGCGGCTCAGCTGGGCCGAATGCAGAACCTGGACCACAAAGAGAGGTCCTATGGGCCAGGCTCACACCAGCTGTGGCTAGGCCATGTGATTTTACGTGGTTAGGGAGCCCGCGTCCCCAACCAACCCATGGCCCCTTCTCCTCTGGGCATTTAACGAAGTTTGCCCTGGTCCTGGCACGCGAACGCTCTTGCTGTACAGGGCTTCCAGGAGAGAAAGCTGAGACGAGGCCAAATCAGGCTAAAAACCCACTGGCTGTGGCACTTGCCCGCCGCATGACTCCGATTTTTTGTCTGTGCGGTGAGGATAGCAAGAATATTGCACTGAGCCCAGGTCCCGCCAGTCCACGTGTTCTCGGGCCTGGCCGCCAGCTCCTCTATCCACCGGCCCCAGCGCTGGGAGGAACAACCGGTTCTTAAAAGGGGAGGAAAGTGGGAGGGAGTCGGGGCTTTGAGTTTTCGCAGAATAAGGGTCTTCTGTGATTTTTTTTTTCTGGGAAGTGCTGGGCTGGCCGCTTAGGGCACTGGACATCGGGACGTGGGGTGGGGAGTGCTCTTGGTCCCAGTCCAGATATTACTCCTGGTGTTCAGGGACCCAGTGAGGCCCCGTGAGCCCCTGCTGCCCTGTGAAGAGTCGCCAAGCCAGGCCTGGTGCTGTCCTGCTGTGGTGCCCGGGACTGGGACTGTACAGCGCTGCCCTGTGCTAGTCACTCTGTGTCATCTCTGGATAAGCGCTACCCCCAAGCTCGCCCCCGCCGCCCACGGGGGAGGGGACAATGCCAGGAGATTCTAAGAGAGCCGTGCAAGATGCTGCACCCCACAGGGTGCAGGGGGAGAGGCTGCAGAAAAGGGCTGAGCTCTGGTCTGGTGTCTGGGCCCCGACTTGAATCCCTTCTGTTGTAAGGCCCAAGTCGGGCTGGCGAGGGCCGTGGGGAGGGGGTGTGTGTTCAGCTCCCGGGCCTTGAGCCCAGCTGCGAGCCTGGGGCACGTTTAACGCTCTCTGCCCACCTCCGTGTTGCGGGCATGGTCTCTTCTCAGGAGGAGCACCCTGAGGCTCTGCCAAGCCACCAGACCAGCCCCTAAGCTCGTGAGCACTCTCTCGCCAGGGCATCCCAGGCCTTAGCAGGCAGCCTAACCCACACACCCGCTGAGGTCATTTCCCCCCCTTGCTGCGCTTAACCAGATAAGGTGTACCTGCCCACACCCTCCGGGGTCCTGCACACCCGCGGGTCTCCTTCATCTCACACTGGCCCGGGGTACTGTTAGAAACACCATTTCTCTCAGCGAACGCTATCCCACGAGGAACTTCCTATGGCACCTTCTTCTTTGCCGCATCCCTCGGGGACCAGCTGAGCGACACCCAAGTTCTCTCACAAATGGATGACAATGGATGGCTGGCACTGGGCGCGCCAAACGCCAGGGCTAAATGCTTTACAGTTGTCTAATCTGATCCATCTTAATTCACACGCAAGCCAGGAAACTGAAGACCAAAGGTCAGTCAATGGTCAAGGTCATACATTTCCTGAGAGCTGAGCTGGGAAGCCCATCCGCCACACACTGAAGGGCGGAGGGGGAAGTGATGGGGTGGGGGAGGGACGTGTTGAAGAAAGAGCGTTTAGAAAGATGCGGAGGGACCCTGCTTCAGGCCACCGGCCCAGCCCACCCCACGTTCTCGCCAGTGGGGTGAGGGTCCCAGGCTTCACATCCATGGGGGGGCCGCTGTAGTGCACTGAGCTCTGGGAAGCGCCCGAGGGCTCTTGGGGGAGCAGGTTCCAGAGTATTCTAAACTAACACCCCCCACGTTTATATAGCGATCCCATCCCAAATTAAATTGGCAATGTTTGTTTGATTTTTCAATTATTACATAAGCAACGCATGCAGAGTGAGAAAACGCAGCCGGGACAGAGAGGTGGGAGCAAATGAGAATTGCAGGCGCCTTCCAGGTGGCAAAGCACTCGGAGACCGGGGCGGTGCCGGTGGTTCTGCTCGCCCGGAGCGCCAAGGGGCCCACGGGAGACTAGTTTTATTTAACAATTAAAAATATCAAACAAGCACACGCCATGCATAAAAAATAGTGAGAGCTAAACCGTGACATTAAAAAGAAAGAAGGTGGCTCCTCGGGCTGGGGTGGGGCCCTACACAAGCCAGCAGGGGAGAGCTAAGGCTGGGGGTCCCGGGATGGAGAGGCCAGGCCGCCATGCCCCTCCCCCACCCCGCCCCCGCCCCTCCCGACGTCCTCTATCTTCCTTGCAGCATTCCCAGCGAGCGAAACAGGTGTTACCAAATCAGAATAGCTTCCATCTCTTTGATTTTGTGTAGATTTCCCCTTAAATCGATCGATGCTGTGTATCTCAATACCTATATTTAAAAGAATGGCATAAAACCCGCCGGCACAGTGCAGACCTGCGAACTTGACAGCAGCCAGAGGCCTGGCGTTCCTGGGCTTGGCCCCATCACCTCCTCCGGGAAGTATTCCAGGCTCAGGGCCTGCACCTGGACTTGAGGGGATAGCCCTGCAGCCTCCAGGTCTTGCTGACTTCCCCTCTAAACTGCGCTCCCGGAAAAAGGGGCCGGTGGCTTAGATTTCATGTATTTATCGCTCACGGGGCTTACCGAATGCCCGGCACTGTCCTGAGTTCCTTTCCAAGTGAACCCATCTAACCCTCCCTCCCACCTTGGAGAAGCAGGTGAATCAGTCATGGGCCCAGAGAGGAGGAGTAACTTGCCCAGGGCCACACAGCTGGTCAGCGCCACAGCTCGCTCTAAAGCCCGGGCAGCCTGGCTCCCGAGGCCCGGAGCGAGTCCCGGAGCACGGCGTCTTTCCCTCCCCAGCTCGCAGCATACACACCAAGACAAATTTGATCAATTTGTCGACTGATTAAAGAGTACAGTAACACTATTAGCTAAGGAGCCTGTAAAGACGTTTTTGTGGGAGGAACAACAAGCCCAGCAGGAAGGCACAATTCTTCTTCACTTTGGACACAGAGAGAAGTGACTCACCCAAGACCTCACAGTGGGGAGGCGTGGCAGCTGGGGCCCCGGCGGGGCAGCCTGGCCCCCTTTCCCCACTCCACTGCCTCCCAGGAGAGCTTACGGAAGTGAGCAGGCCTGCCATGCTGGTCACCCAGCGCCACCACGGGCTCCCCACCGGTGCGTGGGATAAGGGCACCGATCACCGCCTCACATCCGTTCAGGCTTACTTGGTGCCGGGCCGGGGCTGAGTGCGTTTCCCCAGGAGGAAGTTGAAACGCAAAGAAGCTAAGGACACTGCCTCCCTGAGCCACTCCGGTAGTGTGGACTGGGGGTGCGGGGGAGGGGGAGGGGTCGCACTTGAATCCAGATGGTTCCACCAGAGCCCTGGCTCTTTGAACCACTCTCAGCGGTTCTCAGACTCGCCTGAAGACACAAACCGCCGGAGGCTGGGACAGACTCAAACCCCTGCCGGCCCTGGCTCCCATGAATGGACTCCCCGGGGACGGCCTGCAAAATCGCGTTGGTAACCAGGTGACTCTTGTCATCCGGCCAGTTGGAGAACTGCGACTCACAGAGGCCCCAGACCCTCGGGCTCCAGGAGCAGCAGGAGTCAGATTTCCCCTCTCCCGGCCCTGCTCTTCCATCGCAGGGCGGCTGCGTGTTTGCCGTGATCCAACACAAGCGGGCAGCCCTGGGGACCCCGGCGGGGGGAGGCGGGCCAAGGGAGGGAAGCGGAAGGGGGAGAGGTGGGGAGAGATCCTCTGGGACACATCTGTCTAGGCTGGACCACAGAGTCATCCCTGCGGCTTAGGCAGCCCAGTGCCTGCCAGTGCCACATAGGAGAGCAGAGGGATTTGTGGGGGCTGTTCTGAGACAGTCTGTCTGTTCTGGAGTCCCTCAGGCAGGGGAGTAGGGGCAGACCCACCTCCACGGGGGTTTCCAGTGTCCCAGGCCCTGGCCCTCTGTCTGCGTGGGGTCTTCAAAGTCTCATAATCAGCTGATTGCCTCGGACTCCGCTTTAGAGACGAAGAAAGCAAGGCTTAAAGAGTTTTCGTCCTTTGCCTTATCCCACAAGCTGGCAGCAGCCCAGCTGAATTCTAACATGAAACCCTCTTCTTTCCAGTACCCCCAGCTATCCCCACCCCATCCAAATGCCCACGTGAGGAAATCTCGTTGGCGACACTGGCTGACATTAGCTCTGCCTCTCCTTCCAAGCTGGTCTCCCCTGCCCTCAGGGTTTAGGAGAGGCTCGCCACCCCAGCCAGGCACCCTCCTGCCCCAGGGCCTTTGCACTGGTCGTTCCCCTCGCCTGTCAGCACAGTGCAGCTCCATAAAGCCATTTAATTGTAAAGTGAAACAATAAATATCACAAAAGATGAGGGATTTTAATTTTAAAATAGACAAAGGACTTGAACAGACATTTCTCCAAAGAAGATGTACAAATAGACAATCAGCAGAGAAAAAGATACTCAACGTCACTAATCCTTAGGGAAATGCGAATCAGTTCTGCTGTGAGATATCGTTTCACAACCACTTGGGTGGCTACTATTAAAAAAAACAACAGAAAATAACAAGTGCTGGCGATGACGTGGCAAACTAGAGGAACCTCTATGCCTTGTCGGTGGGGATGGAAAATGGTGGCAGCGCCGCGAGGAACAGCACGGCAGTTCCTCAAAGATGAGATATGCGGTGTTCATCTGACCCAGCAATTCCACGTCTGGGTCTGCTACCAAAAGAAGTAAAGGCAGGGGCTCGGACAGACAGTCACAGACCGACGGCCACAGCAACGTCACTCACAGCGGTTAAGAGGCAGGAGTAACCTGTGCCTACCGAGGGGTGAACGGGTACACGCAACGTGGCCCACGCCCACCATGAAATAGTATTCAGCCTTAAAAAGGAAGGAGGTTTTGACCCAGGCTGCAACGTGGATGAACCTTGACAACATTATGTTAAATGAAATAAGCCAGACGCAAAATGACAGATGCTGAGGGATTCCACTCATGTGAGGTCCCTAGGGTAGCCAAATTCTTGGAGACAGAAAGTAGGCTGGTGGGTCCCAAGGGGCTAGCGGGGGCAGGGGGGGGGCGAGTGAGCGTTTCATGGGGACAGAGTTTTAGTTTGGGGAGCTGAGAAAGTTCTGGAGACAGATGGTGGCCATGGGCCTGCAATAACGTGAATGTGCTCACCGCCACTGAACTGCACACTGCAAGGTGACTTACATGGTAAATACTGTGTTACCAATATTTTACCACAATTTTGTAAGATAAAGTCCCAAAAGTTAAAAAGAAAGAAAGAAAGAAAAAGAAGAAAAGAAAGAAAAGGAAGGAAGGAAGGAAGGAAGGAAGGAAGGAAGGAAGGAAGGAAGGAAGGAAGAAGGAAGGAAGGGAGGGAGGAAGAAAAGAAAGAGGAAGGCTTTCTGGAAGCTGAGGAGAGAGCTTGCGCACTTATCCCCAAGGCGACAGACAGGCAGGAGAGGACCTGCAGGGTGAGCCCCGTTAACTGCAGGCAGAAAAGCTGTGGTGAGAAGAGGAGAAATGGCTCTGAAGAGAACGGTCGGACCCCCGGGTGAGGAGTCATCTCAGGAAGACTGAGGGAGCTCTTCCAGGCAAGTGACAGGGGACGAAGGCTGTCCTGTGCATCCATACAGCCCTGTCCGAAAAAAAGTGATGCCCCCAAACTCCCCGTCAACTCAGAATTCACGTCTGTTCCTGTTAGGGCTTAGTATAGAAGTGCAGTAATAACCAGTTCCATGAGATAAAAGAACACTTTCTAAACCCCCTCCCACTTGAGGTCTGTTTTCAGTACCTTCACATTACAATGCCTCCCCCGCCTCGGCCGGTCCGGGCCATTGTCCTCGGGAAACAAGGAACTCCAGCCTGCGCGGTAGTCAAAATCCACTAGCCCCGCGGTTCTCCGACGTTCTTCACACTTCTTAAAATTATTGAGGATTTTCAAGGGCTTTAGTTTGGGTCAGATCTATCTATCAATATTTATCATATTAGAAATTTAAAGTGTTAGTTTTTAAAAATAGTCCATTGGTCCATTTTTAAATGGCAATCAGCTCATCACGCGATGTCTGGGTAGAAGATGAGTGGAAAGCAAAGGTGTGAATTTGTGGACAAAAAGAAGCAAACACTGACGTTGGATGTGGGATTTTTTTTTTTTTAATAAAAAGGAGGACCAGAACTCTACTGCCAGACAACACCTTCTAAGTCGGGAGAATTTAAATGGAGTAAAAGTGTGGCAACCTCCAGAAAATGGAAGTTTCAGTCCACTGTAGGTTTTTCCAGCAATGTTATATTTCTTGCCTTGGGTGGTAGTTATGTGGGTGTTGCTTTATTACTATAAGTAAAACTTCACATATGTGTTTTATTCCTCATTCTGTCTGCATATCTAATGATTTTTAAATGTTTAGAAGAATTTCCCAATGCACCAAAGGTGGTGGGAGTTCCAGGGGAGGAATATGACGGGGGCTGGAGAGGCAAGCCTCGCACATGGGACAGGTTGGGTTATGGGTCCCAGGTCTCCACTCTCCTGTACAGGCGGCACGTCCACACCCACACTTCCCTGACACTTGACTAGGGCCTGCCTGTGGCACTTGCTTTGATGAGTGGGATGCTAACAGATAGGACAAGGGCAGAGGCTTGGCATGTGCTTTCGGGGGGCCTTGTTGTCTTGTGCCTCTGCCGCCACCATGGGAAGAAGCTTCTCCGCGGCCCCCCTGGTGCGGGAGGGTAAGAGATGCTGGAGCAGACCTGGGCCCAACCTATGGCCTGGGCCAAGCCCCCAGCCTCAGCCAGACTCCGGCCGACCCGGGAATGTGGGAAAGGGAAAAATGGATGATTTTCAGCCACTGGACTGGTATGTGTGTGTGTGTGGCGGTGGGTGTCTCCCAGCATCCCTGTTGATTTAGTTAACGAGGAAAAAGCCATGGTGAGAAGCGGGGATTTGATTTTAAGGGGAGTGAGATGCCAGCTGGATGAGCTCCGCCTTAGAGGGACAGCCCTTCGCCCCCAAGGGCCCCGCGTCTCTGTGGCAGGCATGGCGTCGTCTGTCCGGAGGGCCCTTCACACACACTGGGCTTGTCCTCCTGCAGAGCAGCTGACATGAGCGCACTTCCCCACCACCTTACAGTTAGCACGGCCTTGGGACTTGGGAGTGGAAACCGTATTACCTGACATCTCCAGGTGACAGTGTTGCGAGCCAGGCCCTGCCATGTCCCTTACTTCCCCTCTGCCAAGACAGCCAGGGAACGTGGAACGTCTCGGCTCCGTCCAGTTCTCTCCTCTGCCGTCACCCCCACCTGGGTCTAGGCTACTGTAGCTCCTGCCTGGTGACCACAGAGGCCTCCCAGTTGTCCTCTTCTTTCCCACACTTGCCCCCTGCGTCAAACAGAGTAAGGCCCCCCAACGCTGTCCTCATCCTAATCCCCAGAGTTTGTGAATGTGCTACTTCATAGGACAACACCAAACACAGCCACCAGTGGGATTAGGTTAAGGGTCTCGAGATGGGAAGATGATTCTGGATTATCGGGGCAGAGCGGGGCTCTGGAACCCCCAGGGTCCTTGCAGGAGGCAGCACCCCTCGAAACTAGAAATAGCAGCCTCCAGATGGACTCAGCCCTGCTGACTCCTTGATTTTAGGACCCCCGGCCTCCAGGACCAGGGGATAATCAATGTGTATTGTTTTAGGCCACTAAATTTGTGGAAACAGAAAATGAACACACTTCCCTCTAGTCTGTTCTTCACCTGGCAGCAGGAGGAACTTATCAAAACCCAGAACTCGGATGCTGTCAGTTCCCAGCACAAGGCGCTTCAGGGGTCCCCGCTGCTTGTGGGGGACTCTGAACTCCCCACCTGGGCAACAAAGCACTGCCCACTTCTCCAGCCCCGCCCTCACTCCCGGGCATGGGCTCCAGCCACACTGGCCTCTTCTCGGCTCCTTCCTGCAGACCCCTCCCTGCTACCTGTCCTCACACATGGTTGTGTCCCCTCCTTGCCTCCTCCAAACCAGCCTCGGTCTCAGTGCCCCTCCATCAGGTCTGCTGCTGCACGCTCCCAGCCCGTGTGCGCCACGAGCGCAGGGACCACGCGATCCTAGCCCACGCTCCCTGCACTGCCAACATCACATGGAGCCCTTGTCCTGTAGAAGGACACTGCTGCCAGCCTCAGCTGGCAGGACACAGAGAGTAAGGGGCAGAGGCAGGACCGGGTTCGGGCCCTGGGGAAGGCCAGTCCGGAGTCCGCCCTTTCATTTTCTGGGCACCACTGCTTCTGCGGACACCACTGCCTGGCACATGGGAGGTGCACGGTGAACGCGTGGTAAATGAGCGGCTGTTGTCTAGAGGGGCGGTCCCAGGGCTGAGAACGCGGTGGGCCCACAGACCACAGCTGCATCGGTTAAAGAAAACACCCCGGTGAAAACCATTAGGTGACAGCACGAAATGATTGGGGCCATCTACAGCCCAGCTGCTCCCTGTGCCACCCAGTCCCCCATCAAGTGTAAAGTTCCTTAGAACTGAAACCAAGCCCCTCCTGTTTACAGACCAGGAGGGGCCATGGGCCTCGCTGGAGAGTGAGGGCTTTCGCACCTGACAGCGCCCCCATCAAGGCGTCATCTGCAGGAACCCTCTTCAAAGCCGAGAACCTGGCTTCAGCGCCACCAGTGCAAGAAGCTAACGGTGCCGCAGCTCCCACCGACCAGGTGGCTGGGCCCTCCTCTCCCGTGTGGGATGAGGGGCCGGCTTCCCGCAGCTGTCGGAGCTGTGGGCTGAGATCCAGCGGCTGGGATTCCTCCTCTCCCTCTTTCATCCACAGCCTCTGGGGCCTGCAGCCCGGAGTCAAGTGCGGGGTGAGCCGCAGAGGCTGTGGCAGGGGAGGCCTCACCAGCCATTAGCTCCCATGCCCAGACACTTGCTCCTTTTCATGTTCCTAATCTTTTTACCAGAAACACAGTGGATTTTGCTCAGAGCTGTACTGGGAGCCTCAGCTTGTCAGTGGGCGTGGGCACGTGAGGTGTTTTCAATACCACGGCTCTGTGGGCTTTGCCACCTGGACAGATGGGCTTAGGATGGCCGGAGGGGAGGACAGACATCACAGCATGATGGTGGGGGCACCAGAAGCTGGGGACTAGGAATCAGAACATTCTATCAGGTGAAGAAAAAGTCCTCGGGCTTGTCGAATTTCTTTGGTGGCTGGGAGGCAGGTGGACAGGGCACAGGAAACGTGGGGCTTTGCTCTTATGGAGAATAGGTGCCTTCCCCCCATATTCCGAGATGATGAACTTGGACCAAAATGCCTGCCTGTCATTAACAGTGGGATTATATGTATGTCTGTTTTCTTTCTCCTTTTCGAATTTTTACAATGATCAGATATTTCCTTGAAAAACCGAAAGAGGACATTTTATGTCGAAAAACCAAAAAATGTCTGGCTGTCCTCGCAAGGACCCTCAGAGCAACCGTGGCAGGCGCTCACCACAGCATTTGGCAAATGCTCCCCGCTCAAGGTCGGAATTGCCCTCGTGCCAGGTGGGTCCCTACCCGGCCCACCTCTGGCCGTTGTTTGCAGACAGAAGACGCCCAGCTCACCCTGTCCCTCCTAGCCGAACACTGACCCAGGAGTCAGTGACCGGCCAGTCACTTGACCCTTAGGCTTTCTTATCAGACAGGCTTGGGGGCAGCAAGTGAGCTGACGTGTGTGTGAGCCCCCAGCCGGGGTCCAGCACCTGCACGGCAACCAGGAGCCACGAAAAGTCACGGGTTGGGCTGCCAACAGGGATGCAAGTCAGCCTGTCACTCAAGTCCCAGCTTCACAGTTTCTGCCACGTCCACTCAGCACTCGCGTGGTTATTTACTTCATATTTCTTGTTAGGGTCACTTCAGTCGACCCTCTGCTCTTACTCGCCTAATCCTGCACAAGGTGTGTGACATCGTAGCACTGACGTGCCAGTTACCTTTCTCAACGGCCCGCAAAAGTAAGTGCAAAACAATGGAAAATAAACCGTTTTCTGTGTACCACCTAAAACGGTCTATGACGACCCCCAGGCCTGCGAGTCTTACCGTGGGACATGCTGCTGTGTGCCAAGCTGAGCTCCGTCCAGTGTCCAAACAGGGTTCCTGGTGCTCTGGTGGGTCATAACACAGCAGGGACAAGGGTCCCCCCAGAGAGAGGCCGCCACAGTGTCCTTATTCAAAATCCGATCGTGCTTTCCCATCACCAGAGCCGAGGTTGTCAGCTGGTTGTGTTGGGTCCGGGCTGGCTGAATTTTGTTTTAATGAACACAATGTATGTGATTTTCTTGACTATTTATGTGATGGCTATAACGTTTATAGCAGGAGCTCAGAAAACGCCTTGTAGCTTCTCCTCACCAGGGTCGCAAGGCCCAAGGAGACAGGCTCTGTACGGGTCCAGGCCGACGTCTCTTTTGTCCCACGTCATTTGGGTCCCAGGTGACCTAATGTGCGCTGGGGTTGATTACTTAACCTCTTCGGACCACGGTGGTCTCATCTGTAAAACAGGGCTTTCAGGGCCCACATCGCAGGGCTGGTGAGATAATTAAATGAAAGGCTAGAAGTACGATCTTAGCACAGCGCCTGGCACATAGTAGGTGCTCATTAAATACCAGTCCTTAATGTTACCTGTTGAGGGCCTAGTCTGGGTCCCGCACTGTGCCAGGGACAAGGAAGCCAGCGATCAGGGTGTGTGGTGCTGGAGCTCGCAGTGTGGAGCAGTATGTCTGTTATTCCCATGTATTCACTCTCATCCCCCCACTTGCAGGGCATTCCTGGCCCCTGACTCTGACTCAGCCACGTGACGTCTCTTTGCCCATGGGATGCTAGAAAATGAAAAGGCAGCAGAGGCTGGAGGGGCACGTGCCTAGCTGGGCATGTCCTCCTGTGTGTCTGCCTTCACGAGGCACTGAGCAAGCCCAGGCCAGCCCACTGGTTGGCAGAGAAAGTGACAGACACAGGAAGTGGAGCCAGCCAGCCAAGATCAGCCGATCCCCAGCCGATCCCCAGCCGATCCCCAGCTGATCCCCAGCTGGCCCACAGGAGCCACAAGGGCTAATTTAATGTTTATTGTTGAGTGCCACTGAAGGCCGGTGAGTTTTTTTGTTATGCAGCGTTACTGTGGCCGTAACTGACTAATACATAGAGAAAAAATTCTAAATAGTGTAAGATGATAGAGCAGAAACTGTAATGGCAGAAGAACAATTATAGGAGCCAGAGTATGTCTGACTTAAAACCCAAGCTTTTCGCCTTCGTTCCTTCCCTCTCCTCCTTCTTCCCTTCCCCCAATCCCTTCCCTCTGCCTGGTGCTTGGTAAACAGTAGGTGAAGGAGGTGGCCCATTGGAGCTCAAGGGCCATGTCTATATATGTCTCGCCCCAGGGCCTTGTCAATCTTCACTGGTTACCTGCAGAGCGCCCTCACCCAGAATCTATGGAAAGACTCCTGAGGGCTTTGGCCACCTGATTCTCTCTCCAACTGGCCAGGATGAGGCCTAGTTCCATCCCTAAATGCCGCCCAGCCCAGCCCAGCTGCAGTCCCATTCTCTAATCTCCATAGAGTCCAGCCCCGGCAGCTGGACCGGCCACATCCTACAGCCACAGGCACGCTGGGCCATCACTGGTCCGTCCTGGAACAAGGCCAGACAAGGACCTGCTGTCTGGGGCACGACAAAGTAAGATGCAGGAAGGCCTTCTTCTGGAAGGGACTGTGGGCTAGTATTCCAGCTCTGCGTCATGACACCTTGGGCAGCCCGCTCCACCTCTCTGAGCCTTGACCTCCCTGTCTGCAAAATGGGGCCAAGAAAGCCCCACACCCCATTGCTAGGAGGCTTCAGTGCAATAGTACAGGTTCCCCACAAATGTCAGCTCCCTCCCCCACTTTCTGTGGGTCCGCGTCTCAAGCCGGAGACTGGGCCTAAGGCAGCTGCAGTCTGAGCTCCCAAAGCTGAGACCCCTCATAGACGGTCCCAGGTGGGTGCGACTGGAAGGGGGTGGGGTGGGTAAGCACCGGCTTTGGACGCAGAGCCCTGAGTGCTGCTCGCCAGCTGCATGGCCTTGGCCAACAGAAGTAAAGCCCTTAGCACAGTGCCTGGCACACAGCAGGGGCTCATCAAACCTAGTGGCAAAACCCCACTGGGCCTCCTCTTGCGCCTCATCGGGGGGCCTGGCGTCTCACCTCACGGGGCTGCCGTGAGCGGCCCTTGGACGCGGAAGTGCTCGCTCCACGGCAGCTGTTGAAGAATTCAGAGATCACCGAGTGGGGTTTGGAGAATGCGGCTGAGCAGAAAGATATTACATGTTTGCTGTGTCTGTTCCCTGGCCGGCAGCCAGCCAGCAGGACTGTTTTTTGCACGAGGGTTTGCCGGGTACACGAGTCCACTCTGTTGTCACTGGGCCCTGGTGACCTTGGCCGTATTCAGCGACCAGAAAGAAGAGGCGCAGTGGGCAAGATAGGCCTGGAAAGGGGCGGGTCAACGAGGCCTGACTCGGGCATCTGTGACCATCTCACCGTTGGAAAAGAGGGGGCCGGGGGCCCTGCTTTCATGTCGTTCTATATTTACCACCCACCGGCCTGCGCGTGGGGCCGGGTGTGCGCTGATTCCTGCCCAGCGCCTCCCTGGCTCCCCGGGTGCTCTTATCGCTGGACACAGACACTTTATCTCCTGAGAGGCTCAGGCGGCAATTTTGCTTTCAGGTTGGAACCTCCACAAATCAACGTCCAAATGGTACGCGATAGCCCATGGCTGTAGCCACTTCCCTGGTTCACTCCTGGACTTGGGTCTCTGTCCCTCCACAGCAGTTCACAGGGAGCTTTCTGTGGTCTATTTCCACCCCCAACAAGTCACTATTTATTCATTCACTCGTGTATGCACTCAACCCACGTTTGCGCCGTGGCGCTGGAGGCTGGGGGACAGGAGTTAACAAGAGACACGAGGAGACTGCCCCACCTGGAGCTTATAGCGAATAAAACAGTGGCACATGAAAGACAGTGCCACCATGTGCAGAGACAGGCGGGAAGACAAGAAAAGGGAGGAATGCTTTTAGGTGAGGCAGGAAGCTTATGGTGTAGCTGATGGACTGAGACCCCCAGAGATCCCCCACCCCTGGGTGGAGGAGTGCAGCCGCAACCTGGTGAATCCCCCGCCTTGGTGCCCACCCTCGTCCTGCTGGCCCAGGGCATCCTGGGAGCAGGTCCTTATCTCCTGGGTGGGCTTACGTCACCCCAGTTGTCATGGATTTTATGGATCTCATTGTGTCCCCCAGAAAGCTAGGCAACATCCTAATCGCCAGAACCTCAGAACGTGACCTTACTTGAAAATAGGGCCGCTGCTGATGTAAGTCGTCAACACGAGGTCACGAAGGTGAGCCCTCATCTGATAGACCAATGTCCTTGTGGAAAGGGCAGGCAGACACGCACCGAGGGAACACTGTGAAGACACAGAGGGAGAAGACGGGCGTGTGATGATGTAGTCAGAGTGGTGTGATGTAGCTGTGAGCCAAGAAACGTCAAAGACTGCCTGCAAGCCAGGAAGCTGGAAGAAGCAAGGGAGGCTCTCCCCTAGGGACACTGGAGAGAGAGGGTGGCCCTGCCGAGACCTGGACTTCAGACTTCTAGCCTACAGAGCTGTGCAACAATGATGTTCCATTGTTTTAAGCCACCTGTGCATGCACCAATGTGCTTAGTGAGCAACTACGGTGGGCAGACACGGCACTAGGTCCCGGGGACACACCTGGAGACTTGGAGGCGGCAGGACGAGGGCACTGCCATCCTAGAGAGGTGTCTGCAGGCAGGCGAGACCTGGAGGCAGGGGGGCAGAGGACCCACTGCGCCCTGACAGGAGGAGCAGGGGGCACTGTGAGGCGGAGCCTCTGGGGCGGCCCTCCCCAACCTCCTGCCTGACATCACCTCTCGCAGTAGACGTTGGGCCTCCCTGAGATTGTCTCAGGCCACACTGGTAGGAGTGTGGGGTGTCCCCCAACACTCCTCATTCACATTCACTTCAAAGGGCTCACCCCAGGGCCATCAGGTGGGTGTTCCGTTTGCAAGGCGTGTTTGCCCAGGTCCCTCCCCAGGTCCCGTCGCACATGTTTACTGCATGCCTTGCCCATGTGCAGGCCTCTGCGGTTTAGATTATTGAAAGTGTTCCACTTATCAACTGCTATTGTGACAAACCGCCCCAAACTTAGCGGCATAAAACAGCCATTTAATGCTTCTGTGGGTCAAAACTTCGGAGGAGGCACGGGTGGGTGGCTTGTCTCAATGCCACGATGTCTGGGGCCTTGGTGGGAGGCTGGAATCTTCTGGAGCTTTCTTCACTCATCAGGAGCCTGGGATATGATCACTCAGCTGGAACTGACCACGCAGGCATCTGCACTGGCGCCTCTGTGTGGCTTGGGCTTTCTCCCAGCATGGTGGCCTCGGACCACCTTGCTGAACTTCTTACATAGCGGCTCAGGTCTCCAAGGGCAAAGGTTCCAGAAGCTGTACAGCCTGGTATCAGTTAACCTGGGAACTCACACACAATCACCTCCACTGCACGCTCTCTGTCAAAGCAGTCCCAAGCCTTCTGACCGTCGAGGGGAACGGTGTGCAGCCTCTGGACACAGATATAGACCCCGCCTCCAGGGGTCAAGTGAGGGTCAGAGATTCTGCAGCCTCATTTCAAAATCACCACAGCCAATTGCACCCGCTGGGTAGGGAACCAGGTTTCCCTCGGGTCTGGGGTGGGGGTGCACCTCACCTGCCCGACAGTGCCGGGACCTCTCCCCTCAAGCACAAGATAAGCCCGCGTCCCAGCTTCCTGTGGCCACCTGAGCTTTCCTCAACTGCCAGAAAACTCTCACACAAGGGCGCCACCCACTGGCCAGCTGTGGGCCTGAGGACCTGTGACACCCAGAGGCCCTCTCTTTTCTATCTCCCACAGGGACCATCGAGGTGGGTGGAATCCCAGAACTGTTCTTCCAATGGCGCAGGGCACCCCAGGGAAATGCAGAGGCCCCCCGGCACTATGGATTCTCGCCTGAGGACGCTGTCCCCTCGTCCTCTGCTAATGACTCGGCCATCTGTCTCCTACCCCTGAACTCTGCTCTGCTAGAGGTTGCAGAGACGCCCCAGCTGGGGCTTCAAAGGCAGGAGGATTGAGCGGCCCTAAGCACAGGAATCAGAGCTGCTTGCATTTTTGTAGAGTTCCCGCCCAAATTCATAACTGTGCTCGGGCACGGACAGCTGAGCCTCGTCTGCTCCCTTGAAGGGCCGCCTTTGAAGCCAGCGATGCGGCGCTGAGCAAGGGGGAGGCAGGGGCCACACCTGGAAGGACGACTCTGTTAAAAGGGCCCATGAACACTGCCGGGGGGGGTGGGGGTGGCGAGAGGAGAGATAGGAAGGACACACTCCTGCCATCAGTGACCTCTGGTCCCCGACGAAATGGATGACCATGGGACCGGAAGGGACTGAGAGTCTGGAAACAAAACTACTTCTCACTTCAGCGGATGACTGCAACCAGACCTTCTGGTAGACCGCGACAGCTAGAAGGAGAAGGACCCTGGCTTTTTGAAGGCGGGAGCTCTTCCTTCCTTCATTCACTGATTCATTTGTTCCTTCCCTGCCGGGCTCAGCACAGGAGGGGACCAGGTGACCAGACCCGCCCCCCTGCTGCCAGCCCCTGGTACCCAGATAATCGGACCTGACTGAGTTCACACCCAGGCAGTACAGTAATCTCATCACAACAGCAGCGTTTCTGTGGCAACTGTAGCAAACAAGAGTGGTTTGGGTGTGTCCTCCAGGGGCTTCGTGAAAAATTCACCACGTCTTCCTACCACGCAAGTCTGATGAAAAAATAAATCGCAGAGGGTAGGAAACGTATTTAATGGGAAGTGTGAATGAAATCTTTTCAAAAGTCAGACTGAGAGTTTCTTTCCAGGGCTGTAGCCTTGGTGACAGGGTGCAGGCTCACAGCCCCCTGGGATCCCCACTTTAATGACAAAAGCTTTGAACTCCAAACCGTCATGGTGGCCAGAAATTCTGCCTTCACAACACAAGTAAGTGGTGAAAAACAAAGATCTCAACAATGCTGCTTTGCCACCTCAAAGACTTTACAGTGGTCAAAATGACATTTTGAGATTCTCTTCTATTTTTGGCAATATAATGTGAGAATGTCTTAGGATTTTTGGATCCAGGCACGTCCCTTCATATTGGGTCTTTCAAAACAATGATAAAGCTGTAACCTGCAGAACACTCAAGTATGGCCAGGAGGGCTGCCTGCAGATGACACAGATGCCCTTACCGGGGACACATCGGCCACACTGGCAGAAACGCCTGAAGATGGAGACTCAAGCCAGCGGCCTGGAGCTGGACCTGCGGTGGCCCCTGTCCCTTTCCTTCCCTCCCCCTGCAGCTTCTGAGCACCAAGGACACAGGCCCCCTCCAACCCCATGGCCTTTGCCCCGCTCAGGCGGTGGGCGCTCTGCGGCTGGCTACTGTCCCTGACGTCTGGGTGGCAAGGCATGCCACGGAGGCTGACAGTGCTTCTGAGGCCTTTGGAGTACTGCAGGGCCACCACCGGGCCCCTCCTGCGCCCTGGGCCTCCCTAAAGCTGCCCAGGTCTGCCAGGTTGCCACGACGATGGGCGTGTCAGCATCTCGGGCACACCTAAGTGCCGGGAGAAGCACACCTGTGACCTGGAGACAGCCTGGGGACTCTGGCATAGAGAACAACACATGCACCTCCAAGCACCTGCCACCTGGCTTCGGGAGCAAACTATTGCCAGCCCCACTGAAGCCCCACGAGACAGTGAAGCCCCACTGAAGCCCCACGAGAAAGTGACTTATAGTAAGAAATATGGATTTGGCCTTCGGGCCCCAGGCCGCACTACGGGAGACATTCTGCGGGTCCTCTCAGTGGGCGGGTGCCCTGCCCGTCAGCACTGCTGCAACTTCTAACCTCTCTCAGTAGTGCTGGGAACCGGCTCCCAAACTCTTCTTCGAACTTGTCTCGTTGATTCCGCTATTCCCTTTACATGTTAGATTAAACGATCCAGTTCTGCAAAAGTCCTATCAGGACCTTATTTATTTATTTTTGGAGTTGCATGGGGCTGAGAGACAAATTTGGAAGAAAATTTGGCATCGCTAGAACAGTGAGCCTTCCTTCCTGTCCCTGGGCCCCTAAACGTGTTTTAGAGCTCTGTATTTCTTGAACGCTCTTTATTGCTTTTTAAACATATTTTTATAATTTTCTCTGTAAAGTTCAGGCCCATCCCAAGGCCCGTCTGACTCATTCCTGAGTTCCTTTTTTTCCTGCTATTATACATGCTCTTTTTTAGATACGTTTTCAGTGTGTAGTTGTATTAAGAACGCAATTTTTTTACATTGATCTTATATCCAGAAACCCTGCTGAATGATAATAATGAGTAATAATAATAACAACAGACTCATTGGACTTTTCCATATAGCTGATCCTACTGTCCGCAAATAAACAAAACAAAACAACAAAGGTAGTTTGTTTCTCTCCCAATGCGTCCTCATTCTGAGCAACATCGCTAGAGAACACACGAGCGTCTGGGGAAGGCTGCCACTGTCCCCACCGCCATCGTGAGGTGGCACCAAACGAGGAGCACTGAGGATGGCAGGGGTCTTGGCCCCCAGCTTCCTCGCTCTTGGTCACCAGCCATGTCTCAGCACACGCCCCTCACCACCCCTCTGTGCTCAGGTGGGGCCTGCTATTGGGCCAGGCCGCGTGCTGGCGCCCAGGGTCAGGCGTCCCACTGAGAAGGGTCAACGCCTAGGCTTTGGGGCAACGCCACTACTCCCAGCGCTGGGCAAGGGCAGTTCACAGTCAACTGAACAGCTGGTGGCGAAGGTAAAACTAAGCACCTACCCGGGGGCCTGGGGCCCCCGCAGGGAGAGGTCAGGACAGAAGCTGTTCCACTGTTGGCCGCACCGATAGGGAGGGCTCTGCTCCGGAAGCCTTGCCCGGGGAGGGGGCTGGCTCGCCAGGACCCTCCCTCTCAGTCTCTCCTCCTCAATACACAGAGGCTGCACTGGTAAGGACACTTCGGGTTGTAAGTAATGGAAACCTGAAGTGAAAACAGTTAATTTCTGGTTGACCGAAATTGGAAAACGGGAGATGGATCTAAGTTGCAGGCATGGCTGTATCCAGGGACTCAAAAGAAGCTGCCTGTTTGTTCCTCTGTCTCTCAGCTTTCCTCTCGGGCAGCCCCCCGCCACCACGAAGACGGCTCCCCAGTAGCGCCAGGATCCTTTCCTCTGAGGTCATTGATCCCAGACAAAGAGAATGCTCCCAGCATCCCAGGCCTGAGGTTTGGGGTTCTGGCTTTGGTTGTGGGAACAAATCCATGAGCTGCTCACTCCGGCCCTGACGGTCCAGGTCACATCTCCAGCCCTGGCGCTGTGGTTGGGTCAGCTCCGCCCGCACCATGTGGCCAGGGTTGGGCAGGGTGGCTCCCCAGCAGAAACAAGGGGGCCATTCCCAGATGAAGAAGAAGGAGTATGGGGCAGACAGACAGGACATTCGCCTCTCAGCCGAGGGTTGAGGGACATTGCTTCCCTGCTCGAGGAAAGGGAGTGCCGGTCCTTCTCCCGGACCATCCCTAACACAGCCAAGTCACCTCCTCTGTCCTTAGCTAGACCCATGTCCCCAATCCTACAGAAAGGAGGGAAGGACTTCAGGTTAGCCAGGGAGCACCCTCAGACTCTGCTCACACCTCTTTCTACCAGTTCCATCACCGCGAAAACACCAGAGAGAGAAAGCACTTCCGAGCGTGCGGAAATTCACACCTTCAAACACTGACCTCTGAGCGGAGTCTTTCAAGTCAGAGGAGCTGGGTGTGCTTTGGTTGGAGGGCTGAGGAAATCCTGGATTGCTAGTGCTGTCTGCTCGAGGGTGTTCCTGTTATTTGCTTTCCAGGTTCGGGGTCTAGAAAATGGTTAATCATTCGGTCGGTTGCTGCCACATTCCTGGAAGGCCCTGGGATTACACACCCGCATTTGCTCCTGAGAGGGGCTGATGGCAACGCCTGCGCTTCTGGACAGAAGTGTTTGAAGTCAGGGCGAGGCTGGGTAACATGAGCAGCGCGACTGAAAGATGGGTGTAAATTTTACCCCTGAGAGCGCACCTTCCTATGCAAATCCATTTTCCAGAGGGAAGATGTTTACGGTCTCTCTTCTGACCTGGGTGAGTCCACACTCTGAACACGGGTGTGCAAATATCTGAGTGCCCGCTTTCAGTCCCTTCGGGGATATACCCAGAGGGGGGTTGCTGGATCATACATAATTCCATGATTTTTTTTTTTCTTTTTGAGGAACCGCCATACGGTCTTCCCCAGTAAATTCCTTTTTCTGGCTTTGCAAAATGTAAGTCTCCTTTCTCAGCAGCCCCCTCTCTGCCAGTCTCTCTCCTGCCCACCTCTGCCAAACCTCTCGATGGAATGGTCCACAGTCACTGCCTGCCTTTGCCATCTGCCTTCTGCCCTCTGTCCCCAGAAGCCACTCTGGTGGGTCAACTGGGCACCCGGGTCTCCGCTCAGACCTCGGCCTCCCGGGCCCTCTGGGCCCCAGCGTCCTCGCCGAGGCTCTTCCCCTGCACCTCCGCAGTTCTTGTCTGCTGGTTCCTTTCCCCCAGCTGCCCTCCAGCGTCACTGTGACCAGAGTCAGACACTGAGCCTTCCCGTCCCACACCCTCCACAAGAGCCCATGTGTGAGGCCAGGTGTTGAGTTCTGTCCTTGGGCCCTCCCAGCACCCCTAAGTGGTCAATGCCATTGGCTGTCCCTGTGTTCCAGATGAGGAGGCAACAGAGGAGCCCTGCCCAGGGGCAGAGGGCCACGAAGGGTACAATTGGAACCCTGGCCTCTCTGCCACCAAAGGCCGCATATTGACCACTGCGTACTGAGGCCCATTGAAAACGCAAGTGAACCAGAAACCTCAAGCCCTGGGGCTTGGCTGTCGGGGGCTGAGGGCAGGGGTTGATAACACCCGCCCCTCCCCTCACCCCAGCCTTCATTCCTGACAGCGTGGCTGAGACTCCTATCTGGTATCTCTTAGATTAGCCCCCAGCTATTTTTATTCTGCCCTTGCTCGGGGAAGATACACACAGCTTGGGCGAACCCTCAGGCAGGGCCCCAGGGAGCCCACAGGAGCCAAGGAAGAAAACCGAGCTTGTTTCACAGCCTTTTTTCTCCTCAGGAGCATCTCCATCCAGAGTCACCTGCCCATCACCTTGCGCAGGGCCCTTCGGTTCCCTGCGCTCCCCAACACGAAGTACAGACACCTTCTTTTCAGAGCACTGTTGACCTGCCTCTGTTGAAGTCTCACCCTCTGGGATAGTGGGAGGAGGAGTCAAGAAGAGGGGCTTAGTGAAGGGAAAAGGGAAAGAAAGCTGGCAGAGGGGAGCCCGGAGAAGGGCCCACAACGTGTGCATGGAGGGGAGCCCGGGACGGTGAGGGGCAGGGGAGCCAGACACCTGGGTGGAGATGGGGAAGGGACTGCATGGACATCCCGCTTTGGAACTACGGATCTGCCCCCCTAGATGTTAAAGCTGTGGGGACACGGGTGGCCTTGCCCTTGAGAGAATGTATAGGGTTGAAGAGGGAAGATCTACACCAGCAGTGAGGGCTGAGTAGGTGGTGAAGGGAGTGAGCAGTGGTCGGAGGGGCAAGGGGCTAACAAGACAGTGTGGCTGTCACCGGTCTCCAGGAAGAACCGCTGGCCAGCAGGGTCCACACATGCTGAGAGATGAGGAGGGCGAGGGCAAGCGTCCTCCGGATGGGCAGCCTGGAGGTCACCGAAGACCTTGGCAAGGCTTTCTCAGGGACAGTCATGGTAGCGGAGGGCAGACCGAAATGGATGGGGGGTGGCAGGTGGGGGTCGGAGCCGCGCATGGGAGCTGGCGGTGAGAGGAGGCAGAGACGTGGCTCAAGGGGGAGCAAACACCACCACATTTTGACCCAGAGGAATGCGCTCTCCCTGCAGACCCTCCGTGGCAACAGGACACAGGCACCACAAGCCCCTGTACTATTCTTAAGGGCAGGGCCTCAAGTTTCAGTGTGGTCTCCGGGTGCCTAACACACAGTGGGAACTCAACAACTAAGGGATGCTTTTCGTCATGAGTAAGGGAGCATCCCTGAAAGGAGTCACACACGTCTGTGTGTTCCCACGAGGCCAGGTTTGTTAGGGGAGACTCCCCAGTGAGCCAGCAGAGTCACACGCAGGTTACACACAGAGAGGGGAGCTTACGTGACGGAAGCCAGCAGAGCGTCTGCCGCGCAGTCTTGCTGGCTGGCGGCGTCTGCAGGTAGAGAGGCGAGTGTCGGTCTCAAGCCAGGTGGCTGCGGTGGCGGCCCGTGTCTGGTGCAGCGGAAGTCCATTGGGCTCTGGGAGTCACCCCAGTACAGCCAAGCTGGAGTGTTGGGTGGTCAGGGCTCTGTGTCCTTACAGCCCACAGGGGGCAGACAGGTCCCACTCAGACGGAGTCCTTTCCCAAGTGTCCGGACTTTGTGGTTGTGGACATTCCAGGCCCCTCCTAAGGGTATTCCCATTACACCCCATTACCTCGGTCTCGACAGGGCACTTGACGTAACTGTCATGGCCAACAGTGACTCCATATTGGATTGTCAAAGGTGTTCAGAAAGTCCACTCTGCTCGTGTTCTGTCCACTTTTGATGACGATGACAGTGATGATGACAATGACGAAGATGATGAAAAATACAGATTTTTTTTTAAAGATTTTATTTATTTTACTTTTAGGCAGAGGGGAAGGGAAAGAGGGAGAGAAACATCAATGTGCGGCTGCCTCTCGCACGCCCCCTACTGGAGACCTGGCCCACAACCCAGGCATGTACCCTGACTGGGGAATCAAACCAGCGACTCTTTGGTTCACAGGCTGATGCTCAATCCACTGGGCTACACCAGCCAGTGCAAATTCTTGAAGATAAGAAGATTTCTTGTTGTGGGGATTAAAAGAACAGACTCCCCATGAAGCCGAGCAAGTCAGGGCACCTACTTGGGCCCTGGCCATCCTCTCAGTCCTGTTGGTCGGCTTCTCTTCTCTCTTGGTCCTTACTTCGTCCCTGTCTATACTCAAATCTCTGGGTGGTCTCATCCAGCCTCGTGACTTTAAGTTCTACAGGCCAGAGACTTCCAAACTTGTACCTCTTGTCTTGACTGGTCTCCCAGACTTCAAACTGACATAGCCACCTGCTACCTGTCCCCTCGAAGTGGATGTCTAACAGATATCCCAGACCCAGCGTGTCCGAAGCCTAACTCCCGATCTTCTTTCTCCTTCGGTTACTTAGGCCAAAAATCTCTTGTTTTGGCTCTCATTCCTTCAAGAATGATACCATTCCTTCAGGAAACCTCATCCACATAGTGTTATCTTCAAAATATATCCGGACCATGACGACCACTCTCCACACCTACTGCTATTGGCCAGGTCCACGCCACCATCATCTGCCACCTGGGCAGCGGCAATTGCCCTCCTAACTGGTCTCTCGGCTCTGACCTTGTCACCGTCACCTTGTTATTAACTCCCAAGTCATATCAAGTCACTGCTCTGCTCAAAGCCCTCTCGTGGCTCCTCGAGGCGCTCAGGGCACAAGGCCAGTCCTTCCTACGCGGTCTTTCGTGACTCTGTCCCCCACTGTCTCTCTGACCTCCAGTGTTACTTTCCCCCCGCCTCACACTCTGATCTAGACACAGTGGCTTCCGTGCGACTCCCCAGGTAGCCCAGGCGTTAGCTCAGCTGCTACGCCCATGTCACATGCGGGTTTTTTCCGCATCACCAAGCAAGTCTCTGACACCAGCTGGGTGTCCTGCAACTCCACTCAATTCTGACACTAGCCACCTGGAGAGAGTGCCTGATCCCACAGGTTGAAGGCTCAGTCCCACGAGACTGCCCCTGCCCTCCACTTCAGATGGCGGTCTCAGGTCCGGGTTGTCCCCTGTGCTTCTGACCAACAGGCTATAGATGGGAGGTTCCCACAATTTGCTAGAGCGGCTCACAGCCCTCGGAGAGAGCACTTACTAGGTCACTGGTTTATTACAAAAGGTTGTGACTGTGGAACAGCCAGACGGAGCAGACGCTGGGGGGCAGGGTGTGAGGGAGGAAGGGTGCGGGGCTTCCAGGCCCCACTGGGCACACTCTCCCGACATTCTCTGGAATCTCAGGTGGTCACCACCCCAGAAGCTCTCTGAACCCGTCCTTTGGGGACTCTATGGAGGCCTCGTCACAGAGGCCTGATGGCTTCAATCACCAGCCATCGGTGACTGAATTCCATCCCCAGTCCCTCTCCTCCCCAGAGGCAGGGCCTGGAACTAAAGTTCTAGCCCTCTAATCGCAGGGTTGGCTTCTCTGGCAACCAGCCCCCATCCCAGGGTGGGGGTCCAAAAAGTCACCTCACCAACATAACAGAAGACATATTTATCACCCTCCCAGCGCAGGAAACTCCAAGGACCTCAGGAGCTTTGTGCCAAAAACAGGACCAAGACCAAATATGTATTTCTTATTATTATCAATCACCGTATCAGAGGAGCTTCCACCACAGGCCTTTGCTCTAGCTGGCCCCGTGTGGAACCCTCTGCCCTTGGCTGCCCATTCGACTCTGTGTGTGCGTGCACATGTGTGTGTGTATGTGCGCGTGAGAGGTGGTTCCTGCCCCCACCCTGCCCCGCCCAGTGTTTGCTCAGACCTTACCTCCTTGGGGAGCCAATGCTGACGGACAGAGCTACTTAACCACGAAGGCTACGTCCCAGGGTTGCATTAGCCTGCTCCACTCCCCAGCCCCCAACACTTATTCAAAAACACAATGAATGATTTATTCGGTGTGTTAACTGTTTATCATGTGCCTGGCCTTCCCACACGTACTGTAAGTCCCACGCCGACAGGGAATCTTCTAGTTCACGGGGATCCCCTGACACAGTGCCTGGCACAACGTAGGTGTTGAGTAAAGACTTGAGTGGAAGATCTCTTGTCCGTGCTCTACTTTTAATTCCTTGACTGTCAGCTAATTAAAATGGAGAATGCAAGCTTGCCTTTTTAACAGTGAAAATTAAAGTGATTTATGAAATGTCTTCCAAAAACAAGATATGTAAGGAAGCTTTGTACATTTGTTTTTTAAAAGCCTGGTATCTGTTTAAAAAAAAAAAATCCCTAGGAGCATTTCACATGGACGTATGGGGTTTGTCCTACTTTTGCCAAGTCCATAGAGCAAATGTGAACAGTGCCCCCTCATGGTGGAACGTGGAGCCAGCCACTTCCTGCACAACCAGCCGGCTGGGGATGACTTTTAACCTCACTGGCTGATTGGGGTTGTAAGATAAATGTTATTGATGCCATTTCAAAATGGGTCAAATTCAACACTATTTCAGGAGGCAAGTAAAAGAGGAATAAAGTGCCAAAGGGAGAATTTTTAGGAGTACAGAGCCCACACACTTCCACATTGTGAGGAGGACGTTGGCAATTAGCAGGAGGGAGTAAAGAAAAACGTTAAGACAAGAAAACCCTGACTTGACGGCACCCATCTGCTGCCCTTACAGCTGGAATCCGAGCGGGAATTTTCCATCTGTGCTTTATTCTCAGCTTCAATTTGACTATAAATAAGACACATGCATGCCCAATTTGCACCCCATGTCTTCTGGGGCCAGAAACCGTTTAAGGATGATATATATATATATAAAGTGTAAATGCAGACACGCACTTTAACTCAGGACCTACTCATTAAACTAGTCAGTCTGCAGTACAGAGCCGATCTCATGACTTGGTGCCACGACGAGCTGGCACTTCAGACCTGAGGGCTAAACGGTGGCCCCGCCACTCCCAGACCCACGTAGAACTTGGGAGGCTCAGGCCGGCTTTCCCTGAAGCCCTGGCTGTTCGCCGCAGGACCTGGGGCCGAGTTCCACGCGTGTTCAGTCGCACGGGAGCTGCACTTGCTACTTTACATTCTCATTTGATTCTCAAACTGATAGCGAGGGTGTACATAAACTATGGCCCCCATGATACGGGTGGGGAAACTGAGGCTTAGCGACCTAAGATCACTCGCCCGTGGTGATGTGGCCTACTGGCAGTAGGGCACAGACTCAGAGCCAAGTCTTGGGGCCCACTGTCCCCCCGGCCTCCGCATCACCCTTCCCAGGGCCCCCAGGGCTATAAATAGCGGGGGAGGCTGAGGCGCACGTGCGAGGTCGGCCAGGCCTGCGGTAGAGACGCGAGCATCTCCAGCCCGGCCTGGCCGGGGCCCGGTCCCCTTGGCCTCAACGGAACTCAGGCCCAGACAGGCCTCCGCTTATCACTCGCTTGGCTCTCCTGGTTATATTTAGCTCTAGACCTCAGAGAGAAAGGTGTGGGCCAGCCGCTATGACGCTGCGCCCCCCTGCACCGCCCCCCAGGCCGGGCCGGGCCGCTGTGTGAGGACAGAGAAGGCTGCCGGCCTCGGCCTCCTTGGGTGCTGTGGGGGGCGCCCCCGTAGCACCTGTGGGGCCTCGCCCGTCTTGCTCCTTGAGGGGGAGGTCGTGGTCACTTTAACAATGTGTTTGTAACGGTCAGCAGTGTCTCTAATGTGCTGCGTGTGGCTGTGGCTTCGTACTGCTTTGTTGGATGAACAAATGATCGAAGTTCATGTCCTAGAAAACTGGACATGGAACACACAAGCACACCAATTCCGAGAGAGATGCCTCGTAACACCGAATGCATTTCTCTTGTTGAATACAGTCAAATTTATTCGAGGAATGGACACGAGTTTTCAGCATCCTTCCCCCCTCCCTCTTCTCTTCCCTCCGCCAGATCTGGCACGAAGGCGGCAGCCGGAGAGGGAGAGGAAGAAGATCAAATCCCAGAGGGTGGCCTCTGAGGGCCCCGCGTAGTCGCCACCATAGTGTGCGATGGCTCTTGGAGTCCCTGAGCTCCTGTAGGCATCCTGCTGACAGGTCTCCCCTCGCTCTGCTTGCTCATTACAAGGCAGCCACCGGCAAAAACCCGGAGGGCTGCCTCCATCCGAGCTGCTGAGCAACTGGACTGACTGGGGCAGGTGGTCCGGCTGGCGGCCTGGGCCAGGGTTTGGGAGCATGGCTGGGTCCGGACCCTGGAGCTTAAAGGGCACACGCTGGCAGCTCTCAGATCCTACAGAAATGGAAAGAGCCGCTTTTTTAAAATATAGAGAACCGTCGCAAGAAAAAGGGCCAGGGCAAGGAAGATAAGAAGTTTGTCCGTCAGCTCTCGGCGATTATATTTTGTGATGAGCTTCCGTCCCAGCTGGATGGTCCCCGACATGGACTTAAACTCTTCATTGGCATCCAGGATAGTCCGAGAAGAGTTGACTGAAACACAAGAGGGAGGGAGCCCGACTCAGGGGCTGCGGAGCAGAAAACCCAGGGGGACCCTTGGTCCCAGTAAGCCCCGCCCTCTGAGCAGGCGCCCGCACCTGAAGCAGAGGCTGCGAAGGCAGAGAGCGCAGGGGAGCGGCGAACAGGGACAAGACTAGGAAAGGCGCGTCCCCAGGTCCCACCCAGCTCAGAGAGTGATGTGGTCTGTTTACACACAATGTCACAGGGCCACAGCCAGGAGTCCCCAAAAATGGGTACCACCAGGGAAAAGGGCAGAAAAGGGCTCTTCCCCACCGCCCACCTCAGCTTTCTGAAGCAGGATGGCGCTGCTGAGAACCGCCAGCCACAAAACTAAGCCGGGTGACCGTGGACTGGCCCTGTGAGGTCTGCATGGGGACAGAAGCTGGACGGCGCCAGGGCTTTCCACCTGTGGGGGCACCCTGCCAGGGCCCCCGGTGGCCGGGTCTGCTCTCTGTGGGACCATGAAAGGTCAGGCTCGGCCCCGCCACAAGCCTTCACACGAGCGAGCCCTGCAGCCTGAGCCCCGGCTGCAGCTCTGAAGATGGGGCAGCGGCGCGCAACACTGTGTGAGGCCTGAGAGGAGGCGCGGGACCCTTAGGGCTCATTGTGCCCAGGTGTCAGCTTTGCTTCTGAGTGTGGGTATCTGGGCCTGACACTGGCAAGATTCTCCTACAAAGTAAAACAAGACATCGTCAGAGCCCTCAGAAAATGGGGAAAGGCAAGGTGTGAAAGCGGAACGGGGAGTGTTTCCATTTAGGTAGGAGAGGGGGGATGGTTAGTGTTCGGTTTGCCTGTGCCGTACATGCTTAGAGGCCTCGGAAGGGCACAGGAGACACTGGTAGCAGGGGCAACCTCTGGGGAGGGGACCTGGAGGTCAGGGATCAGGAGGTGGTCAGAGGGGGCTGTCTTTGTGTCTCCCTCTAGGACCATCTAGGGCTGTGCAGGTCGACAGGGCCGCCACCGGACACACGGGCACCTGAGTGTGTAAGGTGTGGCCGACCCGAGCTGTGACCTGTCTTGTACAAAACACCCGCATGGGCTCAAAGACTCGGTATGGAGGGAAAAGACGTGTAAAATATCTCAGTGATTTTTCGTCTTAATTGTATATTGAAATGGCAGTATTTTACATATAACAGGTTAAAGAAAGTACATTATTAAAATTAATTTCATATTTCGTTTGTTTTTGATGTGCCTCCTATGTGGCTCACCTGATGTTTCTTTTGGACACTGACAGCCTAGCAGACTTCTGTTTAACCACCTAATTTACATGACCTTTTCACAAAATGAAAAGGAAACAAAAGAAATTACTAGGAGAAACAGAGAAGCATTTTGAAAAAGAAGATCCAGGGAAGAAACAAACACTGACTTAGAAAACGTCCCCTCAGCCCTCTTGCTCCAGGTCTCTGCATTTCAAACACCTAAGTAAGAACCTGTCAAGTAGACCCACCAGGCCTTAGTCAACTTGCCCTACAGGGGGCGCTTTTAAAACGCCACCAGGAAATGCCACATGCCCATCGCCCCTGCTCAAGCACCACCGACTCCCTGGCAATCATGTCCCCTCGCCAACTGCACCAGCAAAGTCCAGACATCGCATCCATAACAGACTTAAAAAAAAAAAAATCGTGGCTGAATTCCTGAGCCATACAGAAAAGATTAAGAACTGAATTCTTACTTTTTCAACAGTTGTCTCTCCTACAAAATGAGCCCCAAGAACAGTCCTCAAAAATAATTTAAAAAACAGTCCTTAACACCCTGGAAACCCTCAGCATCAGTGTTCCCATCCTACCACCTAAACACATCGCCTGCTTCTGACACGTGGTAGCTGCCCATCACCTGGGTCAGAACAGAAAAGCCTCGACTCAAAGCCAGGTGTCTCCTCTCTCTCCCGTTCTCTGGGGCCTCTCCCAAGGCTCAGTCCACACCCGCAGCGCACGCTGAGATGAGGTGACTGGCTGGAGCCTCATCTCAGCCCAAATGCCCAGGAAAGTTTCAAACGCAAGGAGTGACCTTGGGGACGAGCTGCTGGCTTTCCTTCTGCTTCTGCCTGCTTGAACAGTGCAGTGAAAACAAAGGTGGTTCCAAATTACAGACGTTTTTTAGGGGTGATAATGGTGCTGTGGGATTTGACTTTTCTCGTTGTTTTTTGTTTCAAGGGTTTTTGAGAGAGACACAGCAAGACATGTATGACGCCTAGGATTTGCCTCAAAATCATCCAGACGGAGGCCCAGCAAGGACAGAGCTGAAACAAGACTGGCCTGGAGTTGACAACTGCTGGAGCTAGATGACAGGTTCGGGGGGTTCATGTACCGTGCTCTCTACTTTTGCCTCTGTGTGAGTCTTCCAAAAGTGTCTCAAGGAGCGAACCGTCTTCTTCTGTTTTGACACACGGAGGGCCCTGGAGGGGGCCAACTCTCCCCTGCGTCACAAGGCAGACGCCACGGGAAAGGTGCTGGAGAGAACCGGACGGCCTCAAGCAGCTTCGTCTGTGCCCACTGCTTCTTTTAAAAGGAGCTCACAGTAAAAACCACACTGGGGAGTACGACTGCAAGCCAAAGTCCTAGCGGATATGCTGGCCGCCCTTGTACTAAAAATCTCTCTGGGCAACGAGTCCCAAAGCATCCTGGCCTCGTTGGTCCCAAGAGCCCTTGATAAAGAACAGACTCGCAGGCCTCCCCGCCACCCCAGCCCTGCTTCCTACCACCCACACTGCTGGCGTCCTGCTTCTCCCACGAGCCCCAGGGAGTGCTTCTGCAGGGGAAACCTTTCAGTGGGGATGTACAACCACGGAAGCCAGAGGGGAGCAGGAGCGGCACGTCCCACTCTGGGGAAAACCATGCCGCCATGGAAGCGAGAAGCCACACACATCAGGAGGCTGGGGCGGGAGGCAGAGGCAGAGAGGTCCGGGGCAGGTGCTGGGCCAGGGACTCTGGAGCCGCGTCCCCGGGAGAAGAGTCCCGCTCCAGGCCCGGCTTTACCTAGTGTCTGCATGGCTTCCTCGCTCTGCTGCACCTGCTGAGACATCATCCTGCTGACCCCCATGAGGCTCGCGGTGATGCCACTGGCCGTCTGGGCCAGGCTCTCTTTCGTGGTTTTCCTAGAAGTCCAGGGTGGGAGGCAGAATGTTAACAAAAGCCCAGTGCAAGAAAGCCCCATATGCAAATGAGACCCCATGTTTTCGTCTATCAAATCAACATGTTTTTCCAATGTTCACAGCCGATGCCGACAAGGGTGTGCCGAGCCCGCACTCGTACAGACTGCCAGGGCGGGGGCCGGCCACCGCGCTTCCTTCTACAACGAAGAGAGATACCTTTGCCTCAAGAGGTCTCCTCCCCGGAGAAGTTCCGCCTTCTCTAGATTGTCGATTGCGATTTTGCAAGTGAGATTTGCTTTCCTCCAGGACGTCTGATTGCTGGAATCAGAAGGGGCACATGTGAGTTTCCGTTGCCTCCACCAGGCTGACAGACAGCTCAAGTCCCAGCAGTGCTTCCGTCCCGGGGAAGGGCACCGGGTGGCCCATGGAGTCCAGGCCCACACCCTGCCGCTTCCTGCTCTGGGTTGCCCAGCCGCCTCCAAGGTGTTCTCCTGCTGCCCGTAACTGCCCCTGCCCCCTGGGCAGCCTGAGGGAGCAGCCTGGCCCTGGACTGGCCCTGCTTACAGCCTGCAGGGCTCCTGATTTCAGGGGGATCTCCAAGCCCCTCGGCTGAGGACGCGAGGCCCGTTCTGTCCAGCGCTCGCCCCCACTTCACGGCTCTGTTCCACGCGACCCACCCCTTACCCGTTTGCATCACCAGGACCTACAACGACAGTTTCTGGTTCCTTAGCCATTCAGCCAGCATACGTTGTAAGAAGTAGAAAAATCACAAAAAGGCAGTTTTCCTCAATATTTCTTCACAGTCTGCTGTTCTTTCCACACCACAGACAGATCACAGATGACACAAACACACTCGACCAGCGGGGCCTGCCATGACATGGTTTATTTACATGCTTTCCCCGCCCTCCCTGGGAGGGACAACGCCAATTTGGTGAGCAGCGGCCTGGAGTTAGCAGGGCAGCCTTCGCTGACGGCCTAGACAAAGGGAGGGGGCCCCACAGAGAATCACGCTCACGCTCCAGAACTTGTGTGCAGCGGGCTCTCATCGACCACTCTAACCCAGCATTTCAGGACCAGAGGAGGGCACAGGAACTGACAGGGAGGTTTCCTCGTGGCGTCCCAAGGTTGAAAGTTTGCAGACACGCCCCTTACACCCGAACGGTGGCTGCTATGCCATTTCACACTTGATATTTAAAAAGAATCACTGACACCCTGGCTGATGTGGCTCAGTGGATCGAGCATTGGCCTGCGAACAGAAGGTCACTGGTTCGATTCCCGGTCAGGGCACATGCCTGGGCTGCGGGCCGGTCTTCCGGTTAGGGGTGTGCGAGAGGCAACCTATCCATGTTTCCCTTCATCCCCCTCTCTAAAAATTAATAAACTCTAAAAAAATAAAATAAAAAGAATCAGGGACATGTTCAAACCGTCAGCGAGGCGGGTCTGTGGGGCCCTGCCAGGTGGAGGCACACGGGTAGCAGCGCCCGCACTCGACGGCTCCGTCAGCTGGAGAGAGAGGCGGGCGCGCCAAGGAGTGCTGCTCGGTGTGCCAAGTGCCGGCCCGGGCGAGCACGACTGCTGCTTCCACATGCAGTCGCCAAAGCCTGGATTCAAGGCTCTCTCCTCTGCCCTTGAACTCACAGCGTGAGGGGCCATTTTCAACTTTAAACCCACACGGAGCTGATTTTGTTCAGCATAACGTGCTACGCTTCATTCCAGGTGTCCTCTTTATTCAGTGTTCATAATCTGAGCGCCCTTGGTGGTCCTGGGATGCAAAAGTCATCGTGACACAAAGAAGCACCACTGAGCCGAGCGCTTTAACACCCATCGGCAGGCACACGTCCCTCCCTCCTTGGACTGGCCTCCAGTACACCCACGCCTCCAGCAGTGCGTCTCCTCCTGATTGGTGGGTGTTAAAAACACTGCTGCCATCGGCCAGGAAGATGCTGGAGCATCACTCAAGCCAGAAGCAAAGCCATAGGCAAGCACAGACGTGGCTGAGTTTAACAACGAACGAGGACAAAGAGAAGGCCCAGGAGGAGGGCGGCCCAGCAGGGGCTTTTAAGGAGAACAATGTGGCTGCCAGAGGACTGGGAAAGGTGACAGAGCCCTCGGATATCTTTGCAATAAAAACCCTCTTATGATCATGGTGCAAAAGTCAAATGTGAAGGGACAAGTACTGCTTCATGCCGTCAGACGATTTTTGTTGGGAAAGTCCCCCAATTCAATACCAAGAAATAGCACAGACTTTCAATCACATAATCAAGTATTTAGCCCACGGCCACAATAACCTCAGTTTAAAGAACATAAGCTTATTTCCATTCTCTTATTTCACTATTCAAGATAAAGAACCATTCAAAAGTTTCTCAATTTTGGTCTCTCTTTTTAAAAAAATTATTATTATTATTTTTAATTCCTCACCTGAGGACATGCTCATTGATTTTAGAGAGAAGGGCGGGGAGGGAAGGGGGCGAGAAACATCGATCAGTTGCCTCTTGTATGTGCCCGTGACCAGGCATGTGCCCTGACTGGGAACTGAACCCATGACCTTTTGGTTTACAGGACAATGCCCCAGCCAACGGAGCCACACAGGTCAGGGCTGGCCCATCTTAAACGGGTTCACTTTTAGTGGACTTTTTCTGGTACCAATTCTCCTTAGACAAAAAAGGTCCTATATGACAATAGCAACCATTTTTTGGGTTTTGTTTTAAAAATATAAAATACAGTGTAATATTAAATATGCTTTTGTTAAACTGCCCTGTTCCACCCACCCAACAGCTCCCACTTGCCTTCTCCTTTGGAAATTACTGATCGAGAGAGAACATTCAGTCCATGTCCAAATGATACAATTAAGTCATTAAACCCAGGATTCTTAAGACACACGTCTCCCAGGGGGCACACGAGCCAGCAGAGGCCACGGGCGGGAGGCCGGGCCACCTACCTGAGCATCTGCTTTTTGTGGTTCTCCACCTCCTGGAGCAGCGCCTGCTTCTCCGACTCTTTGTCTTGCTCTTTAGCCAGCTGCTCGAGCTCCTGTGGGGAAAACAGCTCTGCGTTAAAATGACTGTAAAGCCCACACAAAACCCAGGGAGCATTTCTATTTATAGCCAGGCCAGAGCCAGCACTTGAAAACCCTCCTAGAGCAGGACACCTAGGGATGCCAGGTGACACACCGCAAACATCTTTTTAAATACACAGCTGCGTCTGCAAGAAAGTAAGGACAATCCCGAGACCCCACAGTGAGGGGGAGACTCAGAGCTGGCGCTGTCGGCCTGCGAGTGGTGCGTGGCTGCCCTGGGGTGCGGAAAGCCTCCTGTAATGCAGCGCATGCCTGAAATGAACAGGGACAAAAACACTAAACAGGAGACCGATCCCATTTTTAGGCATCATGGGAATGTCAAAAACTGCCTATTTTCCCAACTGCCCTTGAAAACCTCTTTGGAAAGCAACACAGAGGACACAGATACACTGCTTCCAAGGGCCCAAGCGACCAGTCCTTCTACCAGCTTGGGAATGGGCTGTCTCCTTGTGTTAAGCAACAGCAGCTGTTGGCTTATCATCTGGGGCCACGCAACAAGAAAACACAAGTCTCTATACCCTATTTGCATATGCAGGGAGGCTGGGTGTCTAACACTCACCCAGAGATGGGCAGGTCCCTGCCACCCAAGCTATCCTCACTAAAGGCACAGTAGCAGAAACACCTACACTATTCAAACTGGTACTTCTCTCTTGGTTGTTTTTTGAGATGGCACATATGAGGCCTGTCCAGAAGGTATCCAGTCATGGAATATGAAAAACAGAGACATTTATTGAAGATACAAGATACAAGAAACATTGTATATAGGATAATAATGCCTCAGTCCCCTTCGAAGCAGACACCTTGGGACCTCACACAGTTCTCCCAATCACCATCAGCTGCTCCATCGTATTTTCCTGAATCTCATTGATAATCTGAAATCTCTTCTGTTTCAAAGGTGATTTTAGTTTTGGGAAAAGCCAGAAGTCGCAGGGTGCCAAATCTGGGCTGTCATGGGGCTGAGTCACCTGGGTGATTGGATGTTTCACCAAAAAACTGCACCAGATGTGATGCATGAGTGGGCATGTTGCTGTGATGAAGCTGCCAATCACCAGTTGCCCATAGCTTTGGCCTCTGAATCATCCGAATAGTTTCTGCAGAGGAATGTTCAAGCTTAGCGCAAAATCTGATGCAGATTTGTTGCTCTACTTGCTCAGTCATTTTGAACGCGACGGCTACGCAGTACACATGCCACACAGCACATGTGCTCACTCAACAGTGTCTACTGCCCCCACTGACTAGTACAGTGATGTCATCATTGTTCACGCATGTGCATTCCAGTCCACTCTCCTTGGCTGCCAGTCACATCGATGTCGCACAAGCCATTTTCATTACATTAAAAATGGCTGGACTTTTTCCAGACAGACTTCGTATATCAGAGTTGAATTTAGGAGCACTGTATGTGCATATGATGTGCCTGGTGGCTACTAAACAGAAAGAAGGAGGCTGGGCAAAGAGACAGCCTGAAAAACAAACCCAGGTGACACTGGTGATGGATTGGGGTGAATGGGCTGGAGACAGTGGTAGAGAAAAGGACGCAGTTTGAACCACCTCAGAGTTTTTAAGTTGAAAATTCCAAGGACAAAGGTGCCCCTGCCATCCATTTAACACCGCTGGCAGGGCCCTCCAATGTTTCTAGTTTTAACCTGGGTAGCAGGTGAGGACACCTGCCCTCAGCAGCTAAATGCTCACCGAAGGACCTGGATAGACAGCTCTCGGGCGGAGGCCAGTCCTAGGACCCAGGCCCCGTCCTCGTGCCCCATTCCCAGCATCTCAGTTCTGCAGCCGCTCACCTGTATTCTGTGACGCAACTCTCGAAACTTCTCTTTCACGTTAGTGTTCAGGTCGGTAAGTGCACTTAATGGTCCCGAACAATCCCGAATATCCTAGGAGACATTGAAGACATGAGGGGACTTTCTCAAGGCAATGAAATGAAAGGGACACCATCTGTACAGTGGTCGCAACTAAGGTTGGCCCACTGACTGTAATTTATCCTGATCTCTGCTATTTACCTCTGCAACACAAGCAAACACATTATTATTTACTTTTCTCCTCCCTCTTTAAATTAATTTTGAGTAGGTAATATAAAAGCATAGAGAGAAACACAACTCTGTCAAGACTTATTAGTTCCTCAAGTTTAATAAAATGCCCCCTGGCAAGTATGAAAGCTTTAAAGTAGCTTGTGTGTCCAACTAAAATGGAAATCCCAAACTGATATTAATAACTTCAGATCTTGGAAAACTGGGGCGCTGAATTCCTGGTATCATACGACAAGATTAACTTCAATCTGTCTTGACAAACCGTCTATGACAAATCACAGTGTTTACAGACATATTCAAGGATATGTTTAGAATTTGGTTCCAGACAGTCAAAATTATTGGAGCCAGGTTTTAGAACAGGCTCTGGGGCCAAACTAGATGGATTCTGATTCTGGCTGTATATTTATTAGCTGTGCAACCTTGGGAAAAAGAAATCACTTGATTTCTCTGTGCCTCAGTTTCCTTATTACATTACCTACTTCACAGACCAAGTATGTATATAAAGCACTTAGCAGAAGAGCTGGAACACAGTCAGAGTGTAATAAATCTAGTTATAATTGATCTTTTTTCATTAGTGTTTAGAATTAGCCCAGTGTTTTGAGGCTTACACATGGGAGGAGGAAAGTTCAAGAAGTTTAAATGACTGCATTGTTTCCTCACTTGTTCTCTGGCTTACTCTTTAAATCGCACTTCCTGGCACCACACGATAAACCACTAATCTGGTTTATTTTGCATCTGGTTTCCATGAGGGCCTTACTTTCCTTTACTTTTTGCCCCAGCTAGTTGCAAACTTTGAATTTATATGTAATGTTCAATAACATTTGTTGGAAATGGAAACGATTCGCCTAAAACCAAGGTTCGAAACTTTTGGTTTCTTTTTGGCAAAGTTAAGAAACCATTTCTACATTCCTAACTCGTGCCTGTGCTAACTGGTTTATTGCGCTACTTCCTTCTGCCCTCCAATGGCTTAAGTAAGCCAAAGCACCTGAATGGCCTAAGTCCCTTCTCTGGGCGAATTCCCAGTCCTGCCACTATCTGCCTTCAGATTCAGTCCCTGCCAGTTCACTCGATTTCCTCATTTACAAAACCACCTCTACGTCCAGGTGACGTTCATTTCACCCGGTGCCTCCGTGCCAGGTGGCCTTGGGTGCCACAGGGCACCAGACCCCGCGGAGCTGGCCAGCAGGGGGCGGAGCTAATGCCTCCAGAACTCTACCGAACGGTGGGGAACGCTGTGTCAGAAGGCTGACCTAAAAAGGATGACAGGTACCTTGTGAGGTGGTCCAGAGCAGGGGTGACACCCAGGGGTCCGGATGGGAGGGACCAAGCGGGGCCACAAAAGGGAAGCCTGGTCAGGGGAGAGGGACACGGGGGTGTCCCGGAAAAGGACGAGCCAACAGCACCTGGGTGGAGGCTCAGGGCCAACGGTCAAGGGGACGGGACTAAAGGGGGCCAGAGTGTAGGTAGCCGGCCATACCAGCTGGGCCAGCGACCAGGTGGACTTGACCAAGTGGGGAAACTCGGGAGTAACACCGAGTTCACAGGCAGCGGAGCTCGGGTTTAGGGCAGTGGGAGCCCAGCAGGGGCCCCGGGAATCAGTACCTGGATGAGTGCCTTCACCTCCAGGTCGAATTTGACAATCTCTTGGTTGCAAATCCGAACGTGGACATCTTGGGTAGTAGCCATGTTGGAGACACCGGCTACGGGCAGCGGCGGTGGCCAAATTCAAACGCGTTTTCCCGCCGCCCGGTCTTGCTACAGCGCCCCCTAGAGACCGGCCTGAGGCCAGCGAGAGTGGCGGTGCTGAGTAGTGAGGACTTTCCGCGACACATCGCGGTTAAATCGTTCTCGCCTCTTGTGGTCCAAAAAAACGGAGAGGAAAAGAAGAGGGAAAATAAAAACGTTTCACGGTGGCCTCTCCCCATCTTCCGCTGATCATTGTTAACGATTACAGAATTTTTGCATTGAGGATGGGGGCGGGGGGGGAAGGCTGGAAGAAAAGTGCCAATTGGGATGTCTCTGGAACGTGGTATTGACAAATTTTTACACTTCTTTAAGCTTTCTTGTATGCTTCATATTTTACAGTGAACCACATCACGTCTCCGTGCCTCGCAGCCCTCAGAGGCCACCTGGTGGTACGCCCGGGGTCGGTTGGAGATGTCAATGAGATAAGACTTTCCAATTTTCCAATGTGAAAAGCTCCCAGTGCAGTGTGGGAAGGCGGCCTCTGGGTAGAAGGCAGTGCGAGGGCTGCTATTATTGTATTACTGACATTTTGGGAGCACTTCCTATGTGCCAAGCACTTGGTTCTAAGTGCTATGTGTATTATCTAACTCTCACAACAGCCCCATGAAATAGAATTATCCCCATTTTACACACGAGGCAACTGGCCCAGGGCTTATTCTCTCCTACAGAGACATCCTTCCCAATACTGCCTGCCTGTACCTGGGCTCCGTCCCTTAGATGTGAGCACGGATGAACTGGAGTTTGAATTGGAGATCCACATCACGTAAGCTAGGCCTGGGGTGAGTCCCCTCTTCTAAGTCGTCTGATGACTACCCACCTCACTGGGCCGCTGAGAGCAGCAGCAGAGCTCCCTGACGGGACAGCACCTAGCAGGGACTTCATGAATGCCACCTTAGCTTTCTAAGACTTTCTAACTCCTTGCTGTTCTGAACCTTCCAGCCGGGACATTAAAGTATTTCTCACTTAAGTATTTTCCTTGGTGGCTAAGGAGCCCTCCTGGTTCCAAATCCGTGTTGGTGAAGAGCCCACCTAACTACCAATCACTCACAGGAGGATGAGTTTCCCGAGCGCCATGCTGACCTGGCTCACCCAGCTCCTTCAGGGTCCTGGACCGTGGCAGAGGGTCCCGAGAGGTGTGGTCTCGGGAGGTCAAGTCCTGAAACTGAGTTCATGCCAGGTCTGTTTGCTTCCTGACAGCCTCAGTATCACTCAATGGAAGCAAAAAGGGCTTCTTTAGGGATGTCAGGAACACAAGCCCGCCGATCCCTTTCTCACACACATCCTCGGATGTGGCACCTGCGTCCTTGTGCAACAACTCCGTGTTGTCCTGCGATCCTGTCCACAGGCCGCCTCCCCCCGCCCCCACAGCCTGGAAGGCCCTGGAGGTCTCTGTCATCTCGTCAGAGCCCAGCAGCTGGCCCAAGTCTTGGCACAAAGACAAGTTTGTTTGTTAGCTGAATGTACACACTGCCATGGCAGCGCTCACCCAGGGGCCAACTTAGGCTCTGTGTATTCTTACTTAGAAACTCTATCTCATTTCCCTCAGAAAACTCACTTGCCCAAAGACAGAGGAGAAGCAAGTATAAACTAAACTGTGCTCCAAGCTATGAAGAAGGCAAATGTTTATCAATAAAGAAGTCTACATAATAGCCAAATTACACTAAAGTTCTCTGCCGTCTTCCGTTTGGAACTTCTTTGCAGTGGGCCGCCCTGAAGGGCAGGGGGCTGCCTTGGTAAGCCACGGGAAAGCCACAGAGACAGGAAGGGCGAAAACATGAGGCGAACAAGTCGACACCTTTTCATCTTTTTTTATTTTAAATTACAAAGGATGTTGCATACACGGATGAATCTGTATCTGACTAGAAGTGCGGAGGGACTGGAAGGCGACAGAAAACAAAGGCAACATGTGAATGTGCCTTTTCTTCTGAAAAGAAAAACTGCACAACTATTAACCAACATTTAATAGAATAATTTTTAAACAGCTCATGCGTCAACAAGATAAAATTCTTTCTAGACAAAAGACAAGACGGAATCCAATAAAAAGTTTCATAGCTCCAGTTGTGGGGTGTGGGGGGCGGGGGAACAAAACTACAAAATATGACAGCATTACAAACAGGGTCCTACGCAGCTGTGCAAGAGAGGCTGCCACATTGTATGAACAAATGCTTTGAATTCTTGCCCTTCTGCTCCTCTTGTGACTTCTTATGCGCGGTCAGCCTTAGCGCGACTGTTAACCACAAGTGCTAAGTTATAGGACAAATCCTAGGGGAAGAAGGTAAAAAGGCAGGCAGTGGAATACAGTGTCATAAAAATGTGGTAGGAAGGCAGATACAGTACACACATACACATTTCTGTTATTTGGTTCTGGGAAAGAAACAAAGGGCGAAGGGCAAGACGCAGTAATCAGTCCCGCTCCCATCCACCCGGAATTTAATGAACTACACCATTGTGTTTACATTGTGATGAAAAGAGGCAAACGTAGTTCACCGTAACTTGGCACCTGAAATACCCAACTTTGATGTTCTGTACTAGTCACCAAGTCTCCGAACTACTATTTGGAAGTAGTTTTAAGGTTCTATTCCCTCACGACTACCCCCAAATCTCTCTTTTCTAAACAAAAATGGCAATTTGGTAGAATTCAATCCCTAGGTGTAATTTCTACAACTTCAGTCAGTTTACTAAGCATGAGGGTTATGCTTCAACACATAACCCCACTTGCCTACGGAAGTATAAAACTTTCAGTAGTACGTTTCCCCATCTCTCCCCAACGTGCTTATTCCTTAAAACGAAACCACCATCCCTACCGGGGACATTCATTGTTACATCCCAATGTGTTTGAAAGAGTAAAAAAACATGGAGTCATCTTCTCATAATGCCCTTATTAAGATTACAAAGATTACAAAAGAATCCACAAGTATTACGGCACTGTGTGAGACTTGTCATGATTCAAGGGAAGAACGAGACTGGAGTTTTGTGCAGAGTTGTGGACATGGCCTCTGTTCCGTGGGAAACGCTGTTCCACAACAGACTTCACTAGAACGCCGGCTGAAACCTGTCGCTTCAACACTGAGAGCACGATCTCATGCATCCTCAAAATTCAAGTTTCAAGATTTGGAGAGATGCTAACATTCTGTTACACACTTAACTAGAAAATACTTAAACAAAATTTCAGGAAGACTATATAAAGAAAGGGAACATAACTGTTAATTTCTGCTGAAGGCAACTGGAATTCGTCTCTTAGAAAGTTAACTAAATCTTAGCAGCTAAAATATTTTTAAATGTGTGGAATAAAGAAAAGCACATCCATTCTTGACATTTTGGTGAATAAACTAACAGCTTTATTAATGAAGGCAAACATCAGATAATTGTATGAATATTATATATATAAAAAAGAAATCCAAACTAACAGCATTGTATTTCAAAAGTACTGTACTTCTGTTTCTTTTAAAGAGACTTGTCATCTGTTTTATAAAACAAACAAAACGGGTACTCTTCTCCTAAAAAATTCTGGAAAAATGAAAGAGTCAACTTCAAGCTGATGAATAGAACACACCTTTCTTTAAATGCAGACTATTGCGATGAAGCAAATAAAGTCAAGCATTAGAAAGAAGATGTACGACAAATTCCTGAAAGTAGAAAGAAGGGATGTAGTGAAATTACCGCTAATCTTTCCCCCTCCTATTCAAAGACCATTCAAAACTGGTCTTTCATACAAATATAAAATAACTATAAAGAGAGGGAATTTGAAACCATACCCATCTGGAATCCTCCATGATGTTTTTAGAATAGCTTTGATTCTCTTACCAAAAAGGTAGAAGTGAAAGATTTAGGAAGTGGAAGGGAATGAGACGTTTTGTTTTAATGTACAAGTAAGGCACAATATAAAGCCACATCATAATCTGTCATGAAGAATATAGGAAGGGACAAGAATCATACATGGTACAGGAGAACAGGCAATCATACTGACTGAGAAAGTGTGGCACCCAATTCAAAACTCAGACAAGATCTTAACAAGAACAACTGGACGGCATGCTTTCATTATGGAGACAAACTCTACAAAGAATCCAGTGTATCTGAAACGAGGAAGAACGCTTTTTGTTATTTTTTTTTTTTGTTTTGCTTTGTTTTGAAATCATAGTACTACTAGAGTCAAAGTTTCTACATCTGCTTTTGGAACAATGGGTTCATCTGAGGTGATTTCACAATGCCTTCACGTAAAGTAAGATTCCGGACTTCATTATGAATTATCTGTATACCATGTATGAACACAGAAAACCCTTAGAGAGCTCTTCTCTAATGGTCTTCACCCAAAAATACATGCCACAATTTCAAAAACAGAACATGTACAATTGTTGGGGTTTTTACATTACCCTTATAGATTTGTGTGATACATTAAACGTATATATTTAATGACAATAGAGGAAGCAGATTATTACTGGCATTAAAGTACAACCATTTCTAGACGGTTTTAAATGCCACAGAGTCCCCTGGTTAAAATGTAAAGCTGCACAGCTTGCCTATGTCATCTTTATGATCAAGTTAAAACAGCAAGAGGATTTAACTTGCACTCTACATTTTACTGCCAGGTTTTTATTTAGATCAAGTATCGCTGCAGCATTCTGACCAGCCCAGATTTAGCAGCAAATGGCAGGAATCATATAAAATGCAAATTTTTTTAACAAAGTGCTTTTCTAAGATATACATACATATATAAATAGGTACAAAATAAAGTGTCAACATTAAAAAGCTCAACTATTTAAAAGCTTTTAACTTAAGTAGTACATATAAAACACTGAAATGCAAGGATATGGAATCTACTAAACAGATTCAAAGTCTTTTTTGAAATGCAAGACCAAAAAATCAAATTCTGGTTTGCAGAGAGGAAAAAAGTATCAAAAACCAGAATTCCTAACAGAGCAGCTAGAAAGGGGCAATTTTATAAATCTCATCAGCTGAATCTCTATCATAAAGTGACTTTCCCCTGATTGAGAAACTGCCATATTTTGGAATACGTTTTAATTTGCAAGATACATTCTGTCAAAACTTTATATACTTCCGAGTTACAAACCTGTGCTTTGCCTTCTCCCACCTAAAAAGGAAAAACTTCAAACAATGAACTTACATTCTATTCAACCATCAGATCTGAGCTTATCATCTGTTAGTGTGAATGCACTAACCAGGTACATTTCCACCAAGCACACCGCAAACTCTGGTGCATATAACAGTTCACGATGTCAAAGAAGCATGTGAAGCATTGCTCAGGTGTTACTGTGTGTTTTAGACTCAACCTTTATAAGCTATAGCTTCATGTGCAATCGTTTACAAATGGGTGGGGGTGGAAGGAGTAAAAGAAAAGGAAATACTCTATATAGACAGACTATAATTAAAGAATAAATTCTCCGACGGGAAATGGAGAAATAGATACTTTCCCAGCAGCTAGGTCTGAAATTTTTGGTATTATTCTTTTTTTTTTCTGGCTAGGTAGGAATTTTTTTTTTTAAGCATAGTTTTAAGCTACCAGTTTTCAGAGTTCAAACCACAAGATTTGAGAATAAAACAGTAAGAGACAGACAGGCTGGAAAGATCTGGGGGAAGGATTATAATGCTGCCTTGACACAGAAACTTCTCATCGAGAGGTAAAGCTTGAACACAGTTAAAACACTGACTAAGGAAGCTGTTTTATGTGAGCAAAACAGAGCACCTAAAAACTAAATGTGTTAGTATTTCTCAGTTCTAGAAACTATAGAAGAAATCACATGTAAGTCTGAAGAAGCTAGTTTGAAAATACCTGTACAAAAATATAAAAATCTATAAATTTTTTTTTGTTTTAAGCTTGTGTTGATCTTTGAAAATATTACATGCACAATAATACATCAATTGGAAAAGTGGCAACTAAAGAATTAGATATTTTTAGCTTTTCTCTTTCTTTACATATATATACATAATACAATAAAAATAATCTGTATTTTGGTTGTTTGGTGGAAGTATACTACAATAAGCTAAATAAACTTTAAGTTTTCAAGGTCAAAAACTATTTTATCAATAGCTTACTAAAATGAAATATATTAAAATTTTCTACAATAAGTGCAGAAATAAAAAGACAAGACACCTAAATGGCCACCAACTTATCTACTGTGGAAGCGAACTAGAGGAACAGCAAAATCATAGTTGTATGTGTGGATGCTCCTTCTGTAGATAATTGGACCCAAACAGAAATAAAATTCACAGTTCAGTAAGATCCCTAACCCTGACCTTTTCGTTTTCTTTTTTTCTCCTTTTATTCATACATTCATACAGTATCATGTAAGCTGTGCAAAACTTTACTTAGACTGGCAGTTTGCCATATCAGTTGCATTTGTCTTTGGTACAAAAAAATAAAACAATCGCAATAATGTGCAAGTATTTGTCTTCTTCCGGTCAAGTACCGAAATATGAGTTTTCTAGAGCCATCTTTTTTTGTTTGTTTTTTGTTTTGTTTTTTTTTATACAATACACAGACTCTGTGGCATATATCTACATTTCAACATAGTCCTATATACATTCAAAAAATCTGAAAAAGAGTTGGAACAAAAAAACATTTAAACCCCATAATTTTTCCATCTATATATCTTGTTTTTCCTCATTAGGGTTTTCATCATACAAAATATTACCAGTTTTATAGTTTCCCCAAAATACAAGGCACAAAGAATATGCTTTTTTTTTCTTACTTGCACAGACATTATATATATATATATTTATATATTTATATATACCACATTGAGCTCGGAAAATGAACATCTAATATGGCACGTGGGCATGAGTGCTGGGTTGTGCCATGTACAAGTGAGATTAATGGTTGTGGAAAATTAGAACAAAAAGCAGTAATTTTAAAAACAATCTAAACTGTTTAAAAAAATGCTTCCTCAATTTTTTTTTTTGTAGTTCAGAACATAAACCTGCCACAATATTTGGCATTTACTAATATCTTCACCCTTCCAAAATGTTTTGCCTTAGCAGAGTTTTGCAATCTGTATCTAAACATTTAGTTAAATGTATGAGTTTCAATTCTGATGCCAGTAGCAGTTGTAACCATGGTTTACGCTCTGAAAATGCAATAATCAAGTGTTTTGGATCATGCTTCACTTATGCTACTAGGTTCTTAAAATAATGTAACCTAATTGTAAATGTTTACAGAATGCTAAACTGACATGCAAAACAGAATGAAAATTTACAATGGATAACATGACAAACTCAGACATTTCTGACCAGTGGTCCAATGAGGCTGATTACACTTTTGATGTTGGTATCCTTAGTCCTACAAGGCCTCCGGTGGGATTGCCTTCTGCGGTCTTTTCTAACACTTGGTTAACAAATTCTGAGGTTTGCCCAGCAACTGGGAGACCTGAGGAAAGAATCAAAGGCACACTTAGACACGGAAATGGAGAGGGCCTGCGTGGAGGAGGGGTGGCCCTCAGCTTGACACTGGTCCCAAGTGAATACTCTGCTCCTTGCTACTACAGCCCAGCAAATAATTCCACCCACTCAATTAGCGCCTACAATTTTAAGATTAGAAGGGCCAAATCAAGAATAACCATAAAGAACAGCTTGTCGACCTTTTAAAGTGGGTCAGATAACAATTAGTCATAGTCTAAAAGACAAAAATGCAGAGCTTGCAAATTATCAGACGACACATATAAAAGAGAAACTGTGAAAATGAATCACATAGTGAATGATATGAAAAGGCAAAAAAAAAGCCACATGAACAAATCCTAACAGATCTTTTGATGACAGAGCTAAAACTGAGCTTATATTAAGAATAAAAACAAGCTAAACTCACCTACTGAAGAAAAACTCCCCGAATGACTGACAAAGAAAATTCGACTATGTATATGTAAAAATCTAAGAGTGAATTTTGTGGTAGGCAAATTAAAAATTAAATTAAAATTTAAAATGTTTTTTAAAAGAGATGTATCTAAAGTTTAAGTGATTCAGAAAGATTGAAAATAAAAGGTTAGGTAAAGGGACACCAAGCAAATGCAAATAATAAGAAAGCTGCCTTCCGGACTATAATATCAGACAAGGCTGAATCCATGATGATAGAGACTGTATCCTGGTAGGAGGGTCCGGCAGTAATGACCCTACTCAAGCCCCCGGCAGTTGAAAGCGAAGCCACAGGGAATATGAGGGGACAGTGCAGCCCATCAGAGGGGCCTCCCTCAGCACTAGAAACGCAGATGGCAGCGCCTAGAGAAGTGAAAAGGAAAAGCCAGCCAGACCTCATTAAGAATACCTAACTGATGTATGTATATTAGTATATTAGAGTCTTATTATAAAACAGAAAATGTATCTTTTCAAAAGCCATCAAAACATATACTGTGTAGCTATAAAAACTCAATAAATCATAAAAAATAGAAGTGAATAATAAACCTACAAAATAATAATCCCTGCCTTCTGGAAAATTTTAAATCTCTCTCAAACAATTCTTAGGTCAAAAAGTAAATCAATCCTAAAATTTCAAAGTATTCAAAAACAATTAAAATAGGACATATCAGAATTTATGAACTACAGCTAAAGTAGAACTTGACAGAAATTTCAAAGGCTTTTAACTGTAATTAATGAGCAAGAAAATAAGAAATGAATTAAGCATTTAACTGAAGAAATTCGAATAACTGATAAATTCAAGAGCTGGTTGTTTGTGGGGATGGGGAGATAAGACATACTCTGACTGAAGAAATAAAGAAGAATATAAAATAAAACATGAAAATGACCCTGGTTGGTGTGGCTCAGTGGGTTGAGCACCGGACTACAAACCAAAACATCACCGGTTCAATTCCTGGTCAGGGCACATGCCTGGGTTACAGGCCAGGTCCCCACTTAGGGGTCTGTGAGAGGCAACCGATCAATGTATTCACACTGATGTTTCTCTCCCTCTCTTTCTCCCTCCCTTCTCCTCTCTAAAAGTAAACAAAGAAAATCTTTTTTAAAAAAAATTAAAATGGAACACTAGCCACTGATATAGGGAAAATTAAAAAACAAAGACAATTTTAATAAATTTGCAGGCCTGGAGGAAGGGGATAATTTTCTATGAATATATAAATGACCAAGACTGAGCCCAGAAGATGTTGTAATCTGACAGACAAATTGTTATAGAGGTCAGAGAGGATGTTTTCAAAGAGTTAATCGCAAAAACCGCTGGGTCAGATACTTTCAAAGAGTGTTCTACCAAACCTTTAAGAAAAAGAAACTAACATATTTTAAACTGCTCCAGAGGAGAATTCTGGGAAGATGGTTCTACGACAGCATAGATTAACTCCTCAATTCCCCAGAGCAATTAAACAACAAACTATAAACCCACAGAAAACTTTAACAAGTGACATGGTATCAGCACAATCTCAAAATTCAAGGGTGGGAAGAAACTATGAAAAGCCTTATAAAGCCTGCACGTGGTATTAACAATGTCGTCACTTGTGCAGGTTGAGTTGAAAGGAAGCAATGGACCCGTGAGCAACAGAGGTCTGAAAGGGCTGGCAGGCCAGTCACCGGAAGGGACAGCTGAAGCGATGAGAGATTCTGCCCAGCCGAACAGGAGGACAGGGTGAGAAGCAAGGGACCCACAGTAAGATGTGAAGGGGCTGCGGCAGTCTGGCCTCTGTGAACTCAGAAAACCCACCAGCCAGGACTCCCTTGCAGGACATGAGCCAAGACTGATAAGGATCAAAATTGAGCACGACAGGGACACTAGATAGGAAAGAAAGAAATGGTTCAGATGAAATGGGGGAGGGGTGCAGAACAAGAAACCTCAGAAAGAAAACTGCCATGAGCACCAGTGTCATAAAGCTGGCCCTGCCAGAAGATCCTCTTCTCTCCCTCACCTATGGCCTTGTGACCTCCAAAGGCATCAAAGAAATCCCCCAGACCTTTCGCTTTTGCGCTCCACCTGACTCCCATGAAAGGCGCCTGCCCTGGTATGTTTGTTTCTCTCTGTTTCCTCACTCCCTGCCTGGTCATGCCTGGTCCCTTAGACTCCCTCCATGTGGCCTCGCCGTGACATGCAGTGACTTTGTCTCTCCAGGATAAACTCTCTTTTCCTGCTCCTCTCCTGGGTCCTCTCCGGTGGGTATACATGAATGACCATCTCATGAAGAAATACAGAACACTTACACTCTGAAGAAATACAGAGCACATTAACTGATACCAGGGGATTCTGTGAAGTTTGAAGTTAGAAAAGTTTTCATGAACCAAACTGTCTTTTGAAATTTCAAAAAACAAACAAACTGATTTCACATATAAATAAGTAACAGAAAAGCATAAGGTCAAAATCCTAGTAAGTTACTGTAAGACAAAATAAGATTCCTACAAACGATAAAAGTATGCCTGAAACACATGAATAACCACAAAAAATGAATGAAAACCAGAACCCGCTTTTATTTCAAAATGAACCAGAAGACATTAAAGAAAATGATACAAGATATGAAAGAATAATGTGAGAAATAAAACTCAGAAATAAGGTGACAGAACTCAAAAAAGATTTAGAAATAAAAGAAGAAATTATCTCTTGAAATTAAGGCAAAACTAAAAGAAACACGTGAGCAAATAAATATAACAGATAATGCTTTTAAGAGAAACGGGTGAAAAGCAGAAAGAATTTTAACATTAAAGACAGGCAAAGAAGATCCAACCCACAAATAATGAGACCCTGAAGAAGAAAACCAAAGCAAGGGAAAAAGAAAAGGACTAAAAAGATTTAAAACTACATACTGAAAGAGCACAGGGCACACATGAGAATGTAGACCTTAAGTGACTAACACCAAGACACAGTCCAGTGAAACATTACTGGGATTTAAAGAAAAAGAAAAACACCTTAAGTAAAAATGGCAAATGGCTTACAAGGAAAATATTAGGCGATTATTAGCTTTTCAACAGGCAAAAATAGCAAATGTCTTATAAGGAAAAAAAATAGGCAATTATTAGCTTCTCAATACCAACTCTTAGTGCCAGAGAAAATGAAGAAACATATTTAAAATACTCAAGGAAAGAAAATATGAGTCAAGGATTTTGTATCTGATGAAACAGTTTTAGGTGTAAAAGGAATATACAAGATTTTCAACATAGAAATCCTTTAAATTAAAATAAGGCAAAAATTTTTTTCTTAGAATATTAAATTCCTCTACCTAACAAAGACAGACAGAACTTTTTTTTTTTTAAAGTTTATTTATTTTTTTAGAGAGAGGAGAAGGGAGGGAGAAAGAAGGAAACATCGATGTGTGAGAGAAACATTGATCGGTTGCCTCTCACAGGCCCCCAGGTGGGGACCTGGCCTGTAACGCAGGCATGTGCCCTGACCGGGAACTGAACTGGCGACGTTTTGGTTTGTAGTCCGGTGCTCAACCCACTGAGCCACACCAGCCAGGGCAGAAAATTATTTTAAAGAACAAGAAACAAAAAAGCCAGGAATGCACGGAAAGGATACAAAACAAGCACTGTTAAACAACAGGTAACAGAGCTGGGCCACTTCGTGATGCCTTGGGGTCTTCACGGACTGCACTGTGCTGCGGGGCCCTCGGGGTGGCTCCTGGTCTGCAGTGATCTGTTCCCAGGGCAGCTAAGCTCCTGGCATTCTCCTGCCTCCATTAGCTACCTCTGCTCCCTGTCAGGTAGCGCTGTGCCTGACCTCAGGATACCTGCCTCGCTGTTCCTCCCCCTGTTGTATAACCTGCTCAGGAAGGGAGAGCCAGACGGTCAAGTTTGTTAGAATCCTGTGAAGTGTAAAACGAACAGGTAAGCACCTCGACCAAAGTGTAAGCTGCAGTCTTGATGGCTCAGGGACCTTTATCTGCCTTCTCCCCAGAGAACGTTAAAGTTTCTAGAAGTTCATCTTTCCTAAGAGTTAGAATAGTTCAGTGGTGAGGTCTAAATGCAACATGAGGTAACCAGCAGTGTTTGTTTATGAACGCTAAATGTCAAAAGACAGAACTACTGGTAATGGAGAGTAACCACGATGACAGTACTGGAGTTTTTCCTTATCCTTTTCAAGTCACATATTTTACACTACATGTTATTATTTGTTATTAAGTATGCAATATTCTTCTTACCAAGAGTATCTTTAATGAGGATTTCAAGCTTCTGCCCCATGTTGGGTCCTCTCTCCTCTCTTGGATTCTGTACTCGGTTTACAATCTCTTGCTTGATGGAGTTGATTACAAACAATAAATTATCTGTAAGATAGAACAAGACACTTGGAACATTACACTAACATGGAAGAATTTGCTTTTAATTATGTAATAACATATTCAATTTAAAATGGAGCATGTGTAAGAAAACATGAAGCAGTGATGGTTATCGGCTTTCTTATCCAAACAGACTAATTTCAAATGGCGAGCCTTGTGATAACACACTATAGACACAGAGTGATGTCCACCATCCTGTAAGCACCTTGCCCTCATGGCTTTAGGACCTACGACAGTACCTGGTATATCGATTCATAAGATCTTAGTGAGTGTTTATTAAATAAATCAAACAGAGTCTTTCAAAGACAAAAGCTTTAAGAACAAATTTCCCCACCTTACAAAGCTTAAAAAACAGAGCAGAGTTAACCAGAAGTAAATAGCAGGAGGGAAATAAAGATAACAGCAGAAATCAATGAAACTGAACACAAACACATAATAGGGAAAGTTAACAAAGCCAAAAGCTGGTTCTTTGAAAATAATCATCAAAGTTGATACCCCTCTTACCCCCGCCCTCAGCTAGACTGATCAATCATCTATATCTAAAATGAAAAAGGGGTCATCGCTTCAGAATCTAGAACCATTCAAAGGATCACATGAAAATGTTATGCCAACAAATTCAACAACTTGGACAAAATGGACAAATTTCTTGAAAATGCAACTTAAAATCGACACAAGAAGATATAGCAAATCTGAACAATCTACTTCCAAGTAAGGAGCTGAATTTATCCAAAAATATTCACCCCCAAAACCCAGATGGTTTTAATGGTAAACTCTACCAAATATACAATGAAGAAATAAAAACCAATCTTAAACTTTTTTAAAAAGATAAATATTATGACTAATTAGAATATCCAAATTGATCTACAGATTCAAAGCAATCCCAATCAAATTTCAGTACGACTTTTTAAAAAGGTGATAAACTAATTCTAAAATTTATATGGTCATGCAAAGGACCTAGAATAACAAAAACAACTTTGAAAGGAAAGAACAAAATTGGAGGACTAGCAAGGACTAACACTTTCTGATTTTAAGATTTACTATAAAATGCAGTAATCAAGATAGTTTACATACAGGTTGACAGACAGGTCAGTGGAACAGGATACACAGTACACAAATAGACCCATACATACATGGTCAACTGATTTAACAAAGGTGCATTATACAAATGCAAAATAAACAGCCACACAGAAGCACACAATTATGGGTAAGTATATTAAGTGAATACCACAGAGACAGATGCCAACATGTGTCCAAAGAAACACTGGCCCACCACATCCCCCTGAGTTGTGAGCCAGCTGGGTTCTGAAAGTAATACCAATGCCCATGGTGTCGCAACCATTTATCTATATATCCTCTCAGAGCTCAAGATAAAATGCTTCAGCAGCAAGAAAGCATAACAGGAAGATGGGGTAGATTTCCATTCCAAGAAGCCAACTATTGTTTTACCTAATTCATGTACCTTGATTAGAGCTCCTGAGTGGCCATTAATAAATTAACACATCAGTTCATTTAACAAGTTGTAAACTTCACAGCTGGGAATCCTCTGCTCTCACAAATGGAAACAAGATAATCAAGATCAAGGATTAAGAAAAACTACACAAAGTTTATGAGCACCAATGTGCCAGACATCATGCTGGACTTTAGAAAATCTTCAGAAACAAACACTAATGGATCATTCTGCCACTGTTTCACAGTCTGAGAACTTAGCCCCAAGGGTTACCCAGTGAAGTGTCCAATCTTAGAGGCAAAGGAACATGCAAACTCTTAGGATACGAAACTTAAGGAATAGTAGCAGAGCAAGGGGGAAAGGAGGGACACAGCTCAAAGTAGAGCTTTCCAACCCTCTCGTGTGCTAGAGGGAAGGGCTGCAGGTGCATGAGAATGGTCCCCGTGGCCCCTTCTCCCAGGAGCAGCCTACTGGGTCACATCCCAGGAGGCTTCAGAGATGGTAATGCTCTACACGTGCCATGATGTGACCGCCTGGGATCTACGTCAACAATTCCTAAACCTGTGCTAGGCTGGCTGCATGCAAGTAACTGGGGTGGTATGAAAAAGGTGAATTCCTGGGTTCCACTTGCATAGGTTCGGAGGAGCTGGGGAGGAGCCTAGAAATCTGTATTTCAACATGTACACAGACGATTCCAGTGAGCAAACCAATTTGTAAACCAGAGATCGAAACCACCCATCCAAAAGCTAAAACAAACATCAGTCAATGAATTTGGCTGACCCAACAACACCACTGTAGAATGAAAGTAAGCACTCCCTCTGCTCACGAGCGGATGAGCTCCTCGGGCAGACGTGGGATCTGGCTGAGGAGCCAAGACAGAGACATGCACGCTAGAAGGACACAAGTGAGTAAGCGCATATCGCTCACTGAGTGGTTAACAAAAATAAGGCTGCCCTAAAACTGGGCAGAATCCAGGCAAAGCAAATGACAAAACCGAAGAAAAACAGAACGGTCAACAAATAACAGGAGGTTAATTAAATTCTTAAAAAGTTCAGGTTTACCATATTCTGTGTTGAGGCCCCACAATTTCACTTTATTAGCTTCATACTGAGCTTTTTTCTTTAACCGACAAGCCCTGTGAAGGAAGGAGCAATTAGTTTACTTTTTTAAAAACAACATGCAGTATATACTTCTCTCTGTTACTGTCAGACATTTTCTAATAGCAACCAAAAACCACTGCCTATCGATGTTTTTATATTAAGTAACTCAGTTACCAAAAACCCAATATAATCATTTATCCAAACTGATTTTTAAAAATTTTAAGCATATTCAAAAATAAAGCTATGACCACTTCACTGAAATAAACAAAAACTGACAATACAAAGTGTTGTGTATAAGTGGAACCTGTAGGTACTGCTGAGGGGGTTGTAAAATAGTACATAGAGCTACTTTGGAAAATTGTAATTTTTTTTTAAATTTTGCTGTATTACTTTGGAAATAGCTACATGGGCAGTTTCTTATAAAATTAAACCTACACTCCTGGATATACCCTAGAGATACAAAAAACTATGTTCACACAAACGTCTCTTAAGTGAATGTCTATGGTGGCTTTACTCATAATTGCCAAAAACTGGAAACAACCCAAATGTCCTTCAACTGGTAAATGGATAAAACTGTAGTATGTCCCCACAAAGGAACAGTACTCAACAAAAAAAGGAACACCACTCAACAACACAAAAGAACAAACTATCACTCCTCACAACATGGATGAATTTCAAAGGCAGCATGTTAAATCAAAGAACTCAGAGTCCAAAGGCTATAAACAGTATGATTCCATCTATATGATATTCTAGAAAATGCAAACCTATAGGGACAGAAAAAAGATCAGTGGTGGTGAGGGGTCGGGGGTGGGAGATGGGGTTTATTTTTACAATGGGGCATGAGAAAATTTTTTAAAGTGATGAAAATGTTCAATATCTTTATTGTGGGCATGGTTATACGACTGAATATGTCAAAACTCACAGAAATGTACATTAAAATGGATGAATTTTAATCATTATAAAACCAACAAAAAACACAACTATGATAAAAATTTTCACTGTTATAGTAGACTTGAGTGTGTTCCTCTCTCCTCCCACCCTTTTTGCAATCCTCACCTGTGGATATGTTTTTATTGATTTTAGAGAGAGGAAGGGACAGAGAGAGAGAGAGAAACATCAATCGGTTGCCTCCCATATGCACCCCAACTGGGAATCAACCCTACAACCTAGGCATATGCCCTGACTGGGAATCGAACCCTCACCCTTTTGGTACATGGGACTATGCTCCAACCAACTAAGCCACCGAGCTAGGGCTCACCTCTACCCTTTAAAAACTTTTTCCATCAAGCATAAGGACTGTCTTTTGCCCTGGCTCAGTTGGCTGGAGCGTTGTCCCATGACCAAAAGGTTGCTGGTTTGATCCCTGGTCAGGGCACATACCTAGGTTGTGGGTCCAGTCCCCGGTGGTCCAGGCACATACAACCCCCAACCGGGCATACACAGGAGGCAATCAATCAATGCTTCTCTCTCACATCGATGTTTCTCTCTCTCCCAAAGGAAAAAAAAAAAATCCTCGGGTGAAGATTAAAAACAAAAACAAACCCCCCCACCCCCCAAAGCCCTGGGTTGTGTGGCTCAGTGGACTGAGTTCTAGCCTGTGAACCAAAGAATAGCTGGTTCGATTCCCAGTTAGGGCACAGGCCTGAGTTGCAGGCAGGGTCCCCAGTAGGGGGCGTGCGAGAGGCAACCACACATTGATGTTTCTCTCCCTCTCTTCCTCTCTTTCCTCTAAAAATAAATAAATAAAATCTTTTTAAAAAAACCCATAAATACTATCTTTTACGCGCAAAGGAAAATTTATAATACTCTCATTGCAGTATTTATAAGAGTCTATTTCTGAATAAATAGTTGAGGGTCAGATGAGCTTCTATAAAAGCTCACTGCAAGTCTAACCTCACCTCCTAACTTCATTCACATGAGTGAATATGATTAGTATTTACCTGGAAGCCAGCTTATTCTTTTCCTTCCTTGACCTTGGCCGAGCAGTTAAGGGAAGCTCACTGACTGGAGTCAGGTCACTAATCACCTTATTCAGTTTCCGTAGCTCATTGCCTATCTGCAGTAGTTTTTTAGGGTTTGGAGTCAGGTCTTCTACGTCAGTTCTCCGTGACTTCTTTACTGCATATTTTCCTAGAAGTGGTATAAAAGAAGTGTAAGTTATTTCATTTTGTTTACCAAAAGATACATTTTCTACAGCCATATTTTAAAACCATGTTTCCCCACCCCAACCCCCTTTTCTCGTTCAGAGGTCTTGGCATGTCTCCGAAGTCTCAAAATTACAACTTATACTAGAAGCACTCGGAGTGCAAGTTCACCTGCACACAAAAATCAGGTCCTGACTGGCATGGCTGTGGGCTGGGTGTCGTACTGCAAAATGAGAGGTTGCCAGTTTGATTCCCCATCAGGGCACACGCCTGTGTTGCGGGTCAGGTCCCTTGTTGGGGGTATATGAGATCAATGTTTCTCTCTCACATTGCTGTTTCTTTCCCTCTCTTTCTCCCTCCCTTCCCCTTTCTCTAAAAATATATAAATAAAAGCTTTTTTTTTTTTTTTTTTTTTTTAAGTCAGAGCTAGGATAGAAATACAGTCAGAAAAAGATTCTGGAGATTTTATCCAAACCAAGATGCTTTGCTTCTCTAACTAAAAATTTGTCATATACGTTGGACTCAAAAGTCCATCAAGTACAGGTTGCCTTTTTTGAAAGCTCCTTTTCGGTTCACTTGGTACATGACATCAAAGAAGACTCCAGGGTCTTGCCCTATCACTGTAGGCACGAGGGACAGCTCTGGTCTCAAACTACAGTGCCCCACACAACTTTCGTATACTCTCCACATGCTATCTGGACCTATTTATTGGTTCTGCCTTTTCATTTCCGGTAGAAAAAAAAAATCAATCTTAAGGCAAAAACTAGGTTTTTACTCATCAAGAGACAGTAAATCACAGACCTGGGTACCAGGAGAAAGGGAAAATGAGGCACAGGTATACTTCTGGTACAATTCCAGTATCAAAAATGCTTAGCAACTTAAATCTGTGGATTACTGAGCATCAAACTTACTGGTGCCCTCCACTTTTAATGTAAAAATAACATTTATGTAGAAGAAAGTCTACTTAATTACATCAGCCTGGGTTCACAATTCAAAAATTGACCTACCTACGATGAGAATTTTCTCCTGAGCCCTATTTTTTCCTCTTCTCCTTCTATTCTTTTTCTTACAGCCATTCTTCCTGGCTTTTCCTCGCCCGCTCCCCTTTCCTCCAGCCCCCGTTTCGAGCCCAACCTCCCTGTTTATCTTAGGCCTGGAGACTGTATGAGAATGGCAGTGAGTGCCAAGGCCCACTCTTCTTCTCCCCAACCCTTCTGGTTTATGGCAACTAGGGCACGTCAGCAATCAGCAGTCTCCTGATCACTTCCTGGAAGTGACTAGACATGAAATCATTTTTAGACAGGCCTCCCTCGGTGTGTAGGTAATGACTCTCAATCCCGGGAACAAGCTATTTGTGAGTGAGCAGCAGTCACAGCCAACACAGCAGCTCTGCTGCTCCCCTCTCCAGTTTGCCAGGAAGGGTCGAATATCTACATACAACGATTAAACATTATGGTTTAGTTATCTCTATTTAAAGTGGCATAGAATAGCTGACCGCAATCCCCTCTTACCATGATGTAAGCCATTTTTCTGGTACATATTACTCGGCAAGGTGTCTCGGTTCCACTCAGAGGGCCTCAGCATCCTCTCTTGCTGTGATGGTGTGAGCTGTTCACTGTACTCCCAGAAGTACCTTCTTTTGCCTCTCTTCCGAGAGGATATTGAGGTCATCTCCTTCAAGTCTTCCACGGAATCATTTTCATAGCCTTAAAAAACAAAAGAGTCCCGCCACCTCAATTTTTAAGTTCCATAAATTTCAATAAACCAGTAACAACACACAAAAAGATCCTTCTATTTGTTGTTTGATACATTTCCTTCCATCTGAAAATATCACTGTTTATCACTGGCATGTCAAAGATAATAAATCAGGTCCATAAAATAACTTTTAATGTAGAAATCTCTTAACTCATAAAATATTCAGAGATTAAAAACAAAGATAACTGGGGTTTCTCTTTGCTTTTTGTTTAGTATAGGACACTTTGTATCTTCTTCACACAGGATTCAGAGAATAATGAAATACAGCAATAGGAATGTCAAAAGCACTATTAGATAACGCACTCAGCCACTATACTGTGATCTCAAATGTCTTCTTTTTAATACGGATGCCTCTGAAACACCCCCGGCTGAAAGCAGTGTGCCTTCCGGGTGTGGCCTTACTAGGCAGAGCTGTGTGAGGCGGCAGCGATTTGCTCTGGCCAGTCCTAATACAGGATGACCTGCCACCCTCAGAGCCCTCAGAGCGCGCCCGCCTTCTGCGTGCTTCCTGCATCTGGAGCTAGGACATGGGGCGGGGGTGGGGGGCAGTTGTGGTGCGCCGTGCACAGGAGGCACAGAACCTGAGGTGGCCAGGAAACACTGGGCGGCACTGGTCAGGCACAGTGACCACTTTCCCTCCTAAAACATTGACTTCTCAGGAGCTGACACTTAGAAAGTGATGACAGCTGAGTATTTAGGGGGAAAAATTAGAATTTTACCAGGTTTCTGTCAGATTAAAAATTAACTAGGAATATGATTCCATTGACATGACATTCTAGAAAATGCAACATTATAGGGGCAAAGTGGTTGCCAGGAGTTGGGGGTGGAGGGTGGGGCTGACTAGAAAGGAACCTGAGGGACACTTGGGGGAGGCGATCAAATTCTCTGTGTCTTGATTGTGGTGGTTACATGACTGCATGCACTTGTCAAAACTCCCCAAGCGTGCACTTAAACGGAGGGAATTTCACTGTGTGAAAACCAGACCTCAATAAACATGACCTTGAAAAGGAGAATCAATCCGGAGAATGATTTCAGCGTAACAGGCAGGCCGAGCTTCTGTGGCATCAGTGTGCCCTTGTGGCTCTTTATAACACCATGGCCAGCAGAGCAACTGTGAACCGTAGGTTCTTCTTTCAAAAGCGATGCACGAGTCCAGCGACTGGGTACAGCCTGGACTGACTTAGGCCCCAGGACTCGAGGAGTCCGACTCCCACTGAGCTTCCCGCTTTCCCTGTGCCGATCCAGTGCGATGGTCTAAATGGAGTTTTTCCCCACGGATGTACCACGTTAAATTCAAAGTCATGAAGATTTTTATTTCTTTTGTCCTACCCAAATTAGTTACCAGTTTTATTTAATTATATATGTTCAGTCTTTCTAAAAAAGTATTCAAAGGGCCGGGAGTTTTCTTTGACTTAATATTTTAACATTTTCTAACAGCGAACACCATAAATTCACCAAGTGCACACACACAGTAGACTCGTTAGCTAAAGTCATCCACCTTTCAACAGAGTCCACCATGATCCAGTAAAACGCAGAAAAATTATATTCCCAGATCACTGGGCTAGCATTTAAGGTCATTAAATATTTCTCAAAGTATGTTCTGAGAAACACTATTACTATAAGATATCCCTTCATCCCCAAGTGGGTTCTGTGGTCAAATAAGCCTTAAGAAACTCATCCTGAATCTCTCTCTGGCCAAGGAACAGGGCACACAGGCAATAAGAAGACGGAGACTGCAACATAAGTGAGCCCACCCAACTCTTAAGTTTCACGGAGACAAGGATCGTGTCTATTCTGCCCATCTCTGTACAGTGCCTGACACAAAAGGGACGCACTCAAAAGTTTTTAATAAACCAATGATTTGTTTAATGCAACATTTCCAACTGAGCCTTTTCCTTTTTCTTGTTCATTTGATGGATCACCATACTGACCTAACTCACTCCTTCCAGACACGATTATCAAAAGTCAAAAAGGCTAACTTATTGCCTAAAATTTCAATCATATGTCTTTAGTTAGTAAGGACTACTGCCATCAAGCTGGTAAAGTCAATCGTAAAAATGTTTAGTGAGGATTACAAAATAAAGTCTCATTTTGGGGGCCCAGTTCTCAGTCTTACAAACAAGTAACTGCACGACCCCAAACAGTTGTAGCCTGTCCACAGAATAGGCTCTATTAAAACTTGGGAGCCAGTCCAGAATAGGGACTGAAACTCCATTTTACACCTTTCCTGGAGCTTTGTAGGCTCGGGCACTGTTGTAGCGAACTGCCAAGAGCCAGCATCAAGGGAGCAAGGCATCACAAAAGGGCCTTTGTACACTGTCTGCTGCAAGTTAAACCAATCGACCCACTCTAAAACCAGCGCTCTAAAGAACTATAACTATTCCCACTTTTCAGTTTCAAAGAGTTTTTTCCTGCTTCTCACCAATAATTCACTTCTGAATTCCTAAAGACGTGTGTTTAGCTCTTTCTTTCAAGCAAAAGCAAAATTTTCATTAGCAAATGTGAATAAAGCCCCAATTACAACCACAAGATTGTGATTTTGTTTAAAGAATGCCATTCATTAACATCTGTGGAAATTGTCCCAGTGATGCTGACCAAGGAGGTTTTACTTAAAGTCAACTGGAAATGGGTGAATTAAATGCCATCCAAACATGGAGCATTGCTAAACAGCACCGAGAGGAGAGCCTTCCCCTGCGCAGTGCCCACTAGCCCATCTCGGCATGAAAGCAGTGTTGATCGCTTAACACTCGCCAGGGAGTGCGGCCTAACAGGCCAGGACCAACCCTGACACGGGCTCTTCCTCCCTATCAGGGTCAAGGGTTGAGGACGCAGAAATGAGGGTCAACCTACCAAGTGGTATTTCTTCATGCACCCACTTACGTCTCAACGTGAAACCAAGTCAAAAGAGCAAGAATAAATTTAAAGTGGAGCTAAAAGTCAATGAAGAGCAAAACGTAAAGCAGAAGTGGGGCAGACAGCATAGGCCCTGCCCGGTTGGCGGCAGTGAGACTTGCTTACTGATTTATCTATTCCTTTAAGCAACGACTGGCAAAGGCATTTACTTCCCCACACTTTCCATTTTCCTTAGTTACTACCTGGTTGCTCCCAGTCTCACCCTTCCCCTACCCTCCTATCCTAATTCTAAGTGTGAACTCAAAACAACAGGGCTGGTCTGCCAGATGGTAAGGACCGCTCTGGTCTTCCTACCAGCTACAAAGATGACTTCCCTTGAAACACCTCCAAGCAGATTTTATTAGTTTGTTGAAAAATTTTCCTGCTAAGTAGGAAAGACAACTGTTCTATCTAGACTATACAGAGCTCTAAAGTAAACCAAAGAAAAGGCAAAACCTCTTTTCCTCCACATTAAACTTAAAGTACCTTTTCCTTACTTGCAACCCCACCCAAGTCAAACAACTTGGTTGTATCAAACACATCAATCTAAGCATTTGTGTAATAGGAAGACTGCAATAAAAGGAGTCTTTCAGCAGTAACAGTGCTTCAGTGCCCACAGTACAGCTACTATGCCTTAAAAACCTTTCCAAAAATTAAATACCAATGTTTATACTGCCGGAAATTCCAGCAATCATCGTAACAAACGGGAAGGGTGTTCTTTGGCAATTTGTAAGGTTTTTTAGCACTTAGTTTCTTTTTTTATGTAGGCGTTATGGTATCAACATTATTTCTGAAGAAAATAACTTTTGCTTAAACTTGAAGGTCTTCACTTCTTTGTGTATTAACTGCGTTCCACTTGGCAATACCATTTTCATAAACAAACTGCACAAGCCAACAGTGGCAACAGCCCAGCATGTAAATGCTGAAGGGGACCAGTTCCCCACAGGTTTCACTTTCTTTCTCCCTTTTGTTTGTAAGCACTGTATATAAATAAAAGAGACTCTCCTTCATGCTCATGAAATTATAGCATATATTTTTCTTAAATGGAAAAATACTGGGCACACGAAAGACGCAGGAGGCACAAAGAAAAAGCACTCTTTTACATTATTCATTAAGCAGGCTCTGTTGGTTATAGGTATGAGTAATGTAAACCATCATCCCTTGGTTCACCATTCTATAAACTCCTAACTTAACAGAGGGACTCGTGCATAAACAGGAATATTTTTTAAGCCGATCAATTCTTGGCATCTTTGCACAGCTGCTCAAGGGTGATAAATCAGGTCACTTAGCATAAAATAAATTAAGAAGTAGCCCTCGAGGAATCAGCATATGAACCACTATAGGAGCAAAAGTAATTATTTTAGAGCTGTCTGAATAGAAAAAAAAAAAAAGGCAATTACATATCCAAGCCAAGATATTAAGCCACTTAATCCTCAAACTAAGACAAAGAAAGCATCCATAGCAAAACGTTCTATTTCCAGACAGTAGGAGAAAGGTCAGTCTGGTGAGTCTCTAAGCATTACAATACCTGGTTCAGAGAAAGTGTCACTGATATCATCATCCTTGTCATCTTCATAATCTTCTTCCTCTTCCTCCTCCTCCTCGTTTTCAGAAAGTTCGTGCTCACTGCCAAACCCTTCATCGTGGTCCTCGTCATCAACATCCTCCTCATCCTCCTCCTCCTCCTCGGGGCTGTGTTTGGTTGGCTGTTCGCCCAAGCTGTCGGAGACAAAGAGGGAATAATTGTGCTCTTCTTTTTTCTGGGATGAATCTGAGACCGAGGTGCTGGCAGAAAGGCTGCTACTCTCTCCTGCTGCAGCTGCTCCAGGGCCCTCCTGGGCCAGGGGACTGAGTAATAGTTCCTGGGTTTCTTTAAAAGGCAAAGCTGGAGTGGCATGACCCTGAAGAGGCTCCATCCCTTTCTTTTCTGGCCTCTTTGCTACCGCCCCACAGTAGCAGGTGTTCTCCTTCACTGCGTCTGCGTGAGCCTGGCTCAGGGAGGGCCGGCCCTGCTGCACTGGGCTGATCTTTACTTTCGCCTTTTTTACATAGTCTTTACATTCCACGTGAGCGTTCACCTTTTCGGCGTGGTACGTATTGGTCTTCACCACGATCTGTGTGCTTGAAGTGGGTTTGCCTGCTTTCTGGATACAGTCTGACAAAGGGACCTCGGCCTGGAGAGTCTTAGAAGAGCACAGAGGTGCAGCTGCTCGGCTTGCGATCTTCTTACCAGGGAATGAAGAGGGCAAAGGACTTTGTTTGACACTGAAAAGTGAATCCGGGTAATACAAGGAATCAGAAACAGACTGAGAGTCTTCACTGTTAAGCTGGGCCAAAGTTGGAGTTTTACTTATGACCTCTTCATCTTGGTAAGGGCTAGAAAAGTCATCCAGACCCAAGTAGTCCACTTCTTTTGTTCCCCAGATGTCACAGCTGGTCAGTTTGGTGTACTTCGTAAGGTCTTCACAGTATGTGTCCCACTGCTCCCAGTTTGAGGTGAACGCGCCCTCGTTCTCCAGGACGTCTGTGAAAGATTCCAGATTCTCAATGTCTTTGCAGTCCTCCAAAGAAGGGAAGTTGTCTCTAGGATTCTGCTGGTAGTTCATCTCTCTATCCTGAGAAAGGTCCAAAACAAAATTATACACTCTATTTTAGAAAATATTCGCCTCCATCTACTTCCATGTATCAAATTGATAAACAAGTACTTGACCTCTGGTCTGTTTTATTTTAAGATAAAGGCTACTTACATGAAACTTTACCATTCCACATAACATCATTTCCTTGGGCAAGAAAAAAAAGGAGGGAAAATATGTCCTTTGAGAGGTTTAAGTACGGTCCAGATATCAAGGCCTCTTGAACTTTACTATAAACACTCTTCCTGAAAAAAAAAGTTTACATTTCCTGATCTTTGACCTAGAAGGGTTTTGGGACCTCCTTAGAAACAAGCTTCAATTACAAAGCAATAGTGAAGACCTTACCTTCATCACAGAACAATGTGTCTTCTTAAATGAGAACTCAAAGTTACAGGCAAAGAACAATTCAAAGGGAGTTGGAACTCAGCCACAGAACAATAAGATCTTTAGTAAGAACTTGTAACAACTCTTGGGCTTGGCAAATAAACTACTCCTCATGAGCCGCGATGTAATTTTTAAAATATGAGTAAGACTATGCAGCCATTACAAAGAACGCAGTTAAACTCCAATGAACTACATGAAAGGCTGCTCACCATATATTTTTATGTTAAAAACCTGACAGAATCCTGTACTTATGAATATGTCATCCAATTAATAATATTTATATAATTCTATAAGCATAGAACAACTCTGTCAGTAGTTGTTCCCCTTGGGGAGGTTTGGAGAGTGGAGGCTCAGAAAGGAAATGAGAAGTTTCAGTTTCCCAGTTTTTTGTTCTGTTTTGACTTTTGCATCTGTTTGGAATTTTGTGTGTGTGTGTGTATCTTAACATCTTTACTGAATTATATAATTTATAGGCTATAAAATTCACTTATATTAAGTGTACAAGTCAATCATTTTTAGTAAATTAACCAATTTGTATTCTTAGTTTTTCAGTTTTTATATACTTCTGTGTTGCTTATGTTGTATGTAATTATAATTATTTTTAAATGTTTCTCTTAGGAATCTTAAGCGCCTATTCACCTCAAGAATAAATGATAAGTATATGCAGAAATTGCTACTTTTGTCTCACATTCTCTGTGTCATACACCTTGCTCAACATTTATAATTCCTAAAGTTTCCAGCTGAAATGTTCTTTAGTATTTAGGCATATTAAAAAAGGCAGTTTCCCATCCTCATCATCAAAAACCAGACTAAAGATATTTAGAAAATCTTTCTTCTTACTATTTTCAGTAGGTTCATACATTGTTCTAAAGTTACTAGAGTCATAGTCATAAGAATCAAATTGGACCTAATCACATCCTTTTTTCCTTTAAGTCATTTAAAAATAAAAAGCTTTACCACAACACTCTTACCATAAATCAAAGAAGAATCTAAGAAAATGTTACTTACCAGTTCATACATGAAATCTGGATCTGAACTGTTTGCTAAGAGATCTGTGCTCATCAGAGTCTGTTCCGAAAAGGTGTGGCTTCGAAAGGCATCCCCAAAAGGCGGATCCATTCCGCTTACACTAGGCTGTGACAGAAAGATCTTAATTTTAGAATCTAAAAGGCTACTTCAAGACCAATGTATTACACATATACCCTACCCCCACACCTACTATTTTCAGAAAACAACTCGGTATCTTTTCTATTGTTTAGTACATTTAAGAGATTTAACTAGCATTAAACTGTAGGCTTATATTAGGAAAATAACTAAGATGCATAATAACAGAAAAAGAAATAAGGGGAGCCACTGCAATTGTTCATAATACCTAACCTCCAGAAACTAAAGCTTATTTAGGCACCAGAGTCAGCATACAGTACCTAAGGAGTACTTTTATTAGGCTATCCATACTCTTCAAATCCATCTCTAATAATACTCTCTGTACTAACCCCCTGAAGAGGAGAACCTCTTGCCATTTCCTGGGGTCTACAGGGATATCGAGCCAGTTTGACTCTGTACTCCTAAGTCAGTCCAATGTCTAATTTCCCAAAGCAAGCTGGAAGAGAATTTGGGCATCTCCAGTCAACAAACGCCTCCAGGACCGTGATGGAAATATGACCTGCCAAATATTAAAAAATATCCTGGGCGAGACTAACTTGGACATGAGCTCGGTGACTTTAATCCTGGTTCCTGAAAAGGGTGCAATTCACTCTATAATAAATAAGAAAAAGGAAAAAGACTCCAGAGTTAATGCATCCCCTTTTCCCATTTCAACATCTCTATAAATCACTCCAGAAGGAAGGCAGGGCTCATGCTCCTAAAGTGGCCCAAACAAGAGAGAGGCCTCCCTTTGAAATTGAACTTGAATGAAGAAAGACTACAGGAAAAAATAAAAATTCCCTCTCTGCCTTTTTGTTCTTCTTCTGTAAGTTTCTGCTGAAACTTTAAAAAATTATTAGGCTGTTTGCTTACATTTGCATTCATATACCTTCCACCTTCCACAGACTATCACACATACTCCCTCATCACGTTTTCCTTCATTGGTACATCCCATCCCATTCTTTTCTTTCACTGATATTCCCCAACCCTACCATACAGCAAGCTCAAAATAAGTGCTTTACAGCACTAAATTCAAGTGTTCAATAAACAGCCAATTAACCCTTGGATGGGAAGAACTCTGAATGGGTGTATGCCGTCTACTTGGCAGGGAGGGCAGGGTGAGGTAGGCCACTGGTCTTTTTAACGTCAGCAAGCAAATCCCCTTTCTTCGCCTCTGTTGCCTGCCTCCAAGTCACTGCACAGTCCCAGTAAGTTTCTTATTTGCTGTACTTGGAGCATAGCTCTGCCTGGTATCCATGAAACCACCTAAGCGTTCCTGTCCTCTCATTATTTCTAGATTTCTGTCCAGCACTGAACACTAAGAGGGGAGAGGGTAAAAGCTAATGACGAGGGGGAAGGGAAGAAGTTTGGATATGCAGAGTGGGGACTAATAGGGCTTCATTTACGGTTTCAGTGATTGCCTGAGACCAGAACCGATCAATTAAAAGTAGAATATAAATGGGTATGATCATCCTTAGACATGTTTTGTGGGAGGGGTGTGTGTGCATGTGTATGAAAGATATACACCATTCCCTCTTAATTACTTTTAAATCAATAGGTATGAATGGAAAGGAACAATTGGGAAACAGAAAGAAGACAGAGAAAATGAAAACAGGTTTTCTGTGGCAGATTAATTTTCTGGGGAGTAGGTTTAGCCCCCACAAAGCCGGCAGGTCTGTCCAGCTTCTAACTTCATTCACCATGTTCCCTATGCCAAGCTCATAAACTTCAAAGCTGTATAGCAAAGCAGGAAACAGAAGCAATGGAAGGAAGGACATGTATTCAAAACTAGCTGAGATCAGAAGGAAAATGTCTTAAAAAGGCAGTATGTCAAGTTGTGTGAAGACTCAGAGAACTCATGGAGCCACTGGCATCAACCCTGTCAAGAGAACAGGGAAACCACCGCCCCCCACCCCCGCCCACCCCCGCCCCCTGTCCCGCACTCCTCTGCATGACTTGCCTGAGGCATTTCCAAGCCCGGATCCTGCGAGTCCGACCCCAAACTTCTTTTTTTTCTTGTTGGTAAATTCCTTTCCAGCTTTACTTTTAATTTCAGAATTAAAGATGATTTTCACAATGAACGGTAGGGTTCCCTGGAATGCCTTCACTTCAACTGCTTGGATCACTGCTTTTCTTTTCTGCGAGAATCTGTCAAACAACAACGCACAGTAACTTCACCGAGCACCATTAAAAACAAGTTGACCTTTCAAAATGACCTTAACAAAGAACACTTTAAAGGGATAAGTCTTGTGGTTGCAATATCAAGAATTTGGTTCTTTCTTAGTACCAGCTATTCTAAAACTCATCATTCCTTCATCTGTTTCTAAAATAGAATCGGTCAATAAGAAACTAGCCACATTCAAAAAAAAACAACAAAACCCTGAGCCCTCACCAGGTGGGTTCAGTTGGTTGGAATATCGCCCCATACGCCAAATAGTTGCAGGGGGTTTAATCCCTGGTCGAGGTGCATACGGGAGGCAACTGATCAATGTTTCTCTCTCTCTTTCTCTCTTTCTCTTTCTCTCTCTCTCTCCCCCTCCCTCCCTCCCTCTCTCAAATCAATACACATATCCTCAGCTGAGGATTAAAAACCCTGAAAAATTAATAAAGGCTGATTTTTCATGTGATCTGAAAGATGTATTATACTTAACATTAAAGTTCCCATTCACTTTTATATTCTGTGTGAAAAATATGTTGCAATGTTTAATTCCATCTATTGTATAATCATTACTGCTAAATTAATCTATATTTTACAGCACGCATAAGGATAAAGGGGAGCAATGAATCCGTAATAGTGAACAATGTAATTTGACATATCCTCTATATTAAATGAAATCATATTCGTAATAGTATGTGCAACATTATTTTTTCAGTTATACGTGAAAGTTGTCCTTAAAGTAAGAATGATTCAAGTAAGTTTTTAAACATGTGTATGCTGAGGGGGAAACAGGGATGACTGCATTGCAGAGTGGTTCTTAGGGTTAAATTAAACAACTGCAAATTGCTTGGCACGGGGTCCTGACTGTGGAAGAGACTTAAATGTTAGTTCCCTTTTCCCTCCTCTGTGAGTACCTTAATCATCAGGAACTAAACAGCTATGTCCATTTCATCATCTTTTCTAGATCAGTGGTCCTTAAAGTGTGATTGCAGGACCAGCACTGTCAGCATCAACCTGGAAATTTGTTAGAAGTACAAAAGCTGAGGTCCCAGCCCAGACCTGCTAAAGCAGAAACTGGAAGTGGGACCCAGTTGTGAGTCTTAAGGAGCCATCTAGGTGACTCCTATCCTCCCTAAAAGCTGAGAACCACTGGCCTACTCCTTGCTCTCTTTCAGTCTACATGCAGTACCATCTCTTTGATTGATGTTAAGAGCCAATTTAAGCTCAGCTGCCTCTATAGTTAACACACTCTCTGGGCTAGAAGGTTAGAGTGGTACATTATTTCAAAGATCTCTTGCTGAATAAATAAAACACAGGCAACAAGGGACTCGATCACTGTTCTACTTAATTAGATTAATAAATTGACTACCATTTGTACTTCCTTGCTCTCCCCTCTGGTGGGTTGTCATTCTGAGCTCTTCTAGCCTAGGAAACACATCAAGTGCCCAGCCTGGTCCTAGAAATAGAATGAGTTAATGCACCTCCATCCAGGGCTACAGTCTACGTGCGTTGACCCTGCTCCTGCCAAAGGCCAGTTCTGGCCCAGCTTCTGCTTATGTGGCTTCATGCTGATAGAGTTAGCCTCAGTCCTAGCTCTTTCCCTGATTCCTGCGAGAAAGAGGTCAGTTGCATCCTCTAGACCTATTACTTAGACCCCAAAAAGGCAAATGATTCAAGTGACGCATTCGACAAAGTGCACCAGTGTAATCCTGGTCTTTAACATGGATCTGGGAGAAAAGTCTGACACTCTGTAAAACCTGAAACTTACCCTTCCTAGCAAGGGTCCAAGACTTAAGAAGAGACTGAGTTGTAATCAACATATTTTTATTAGCATCTACTCAAGAAACCATCCACCAACAGCTTGGTTTATCAGGGAAAAACACTGAATCAAAAAAGGGCTAAACGGTAGTCGCAGCTTTCACTTGTAAACTATACAACACTGGGTAGGTCAATCTTTCTAAGCCTCATTGATCTCATCTCTCTGGCTACTGAATTTTCTATGCCATAATACTTCCATACAAACACAAGTATTTAAAACTGTATTTAAACACTTGGCCTCAAAGCAAACTTCAGTCAATGCAGTCAGCAAAAAGACTAGTTGTTTGGGAAACAGGAGACCTGGATTCCAGTTTTGATCCCATAATTAAAACTAAGCAGGCTTAGGAATTAGAGCTTAAATTTTTTGCCTTCGCTTCCAGACTGAGGAATTACAATTATTCTCCCTTAACTATGTAATAGGGATGTTATGAGCATTAAATAAGATATTAAACTAGGATATAGTAATAAAATAAATCTAAAAGGTGATTATTATCATCAGGTATATGTTGCCAATGCTTTCTTTTGTCCCACAGACAGTCCAGCTCAGAAACTCAACCTCTGGGACAGCTGTTGTAAGCAAGGCTGACTCTTTTAAAGATATCCATTCCTGAGAGAGAGGGTCCACTACGGAAAGGGTTGAGCTCATTCACCTGGGATAGTTCAAGGTCCTTAGTTGCCTCTCCTAGTCTCTCAGGGAGCAGCGAGCAGGAGTGAGGGAAGGGCCAACTCTTCCCCAAGCAGCAGGACCTCTTTTCAGTGATAAACTCCTGTTGGCTCTAAAACTAATGACCCAGAATTCACAACAAACTATCCTCATCCCCAGTGTCTGGTACCCCATTACCCAGAAATGATTCGTCCCATTCCAGACATATATTGAGAAACAACCATGAAGAACAAAATCCCCCACCCAAAAGTGGAAGGAAATAAAGAGCTCCTATAGCAGTTACCGTTACACAGAATCTTCCATCATGACACACTGCTCCAAGACCTGCCTATACTAGGGAGCCATGAGCAAAGGGGACACGAATGCCTGGGTGGTCAAGAAACACTGAAGAGGAAGGTCTAACATCTTGCTTTTCAGGATGTCTGCATACTTCTTTAGGCTTAAGAAAATCCCTATTTTACTTAAGGCTTTAACATTAAAGTCCATAAAAAGCAACAGTCTAATTTCCCAGTGTGTGACCTGAGGAATATTTGTTCCCAGGAATGTTAGACGGTTACTCAGTAGAAGGGCTGTGAGCTTTGGAAAACCACATTGAACAAACTGTTACACTGCCTTCATGCAGGACTTCTTGGAAACCTTACAGTGCTAGGTGCTGATGTACATTATAATTCACCAAGAGGTGAATGGAACAGATGTCATGTCCCAAACTTATTTGATCATAAAATCCTACACTCTACCCTCAAGCTGGAACTCAAGACTGGTGCTTCTTTAAAAACAAAACAACAACAAACAAACAAAAAAAACCTAACAGAAAGACTAAATCAATTCCCCTTACTTCCTTTTATTCTCAGTTCCCACTACAGCTCTGTTTTTCAAGGGAGAGAAGACTGTGGTCCATCAAAAGAAATATTTACCAACAGATTTTCTATACCAGGGCTCATTCAAAACTATTCAACAACAGCTCCTCGGCACAGGAAAATACTCTGGCAGCCGTGAACCAGCTCTCTGAAGCAATGAGATGGGGCACATGACTGATTTATGAACAGCCATGGTACCACACCAAGTCACCCAGGGCTCCGTTCTCTTTCGTAACAGCCCTTTCCACCAGGTCCTACCCCAGGTTTTTTTGGTTCTCCATTTGAAAATACATTGAGGCTTACTACATACATTAGGCAAGGCAAAATGTAAGGTAAGTAAGGTCAAAGGACTTTTTACAATAGCTCGCCCGGGACTGCTCAAACCACTACTTCAACCTTTAAGAGCCAAACCCTAGAGCTGACCGGTGTGCCCCAGCTCACGGATGCTGAAGAGCTTCTGATTTATTCCCCTCCTGAATCTGAAGGTTTCAACTGATCCCTGACAGTCCATGCATAGAAATAAGGTTGACATCAAGAGAAACATTGTTATGTTTCTCTCTACAATGAGAGAAACACTGTAACACCTCTCTAAAATGAGAATGTCTTCTGGACAAGCAGATGCTGTCCACATGGCTGGCGTCCCTGCAGCTCCCCTTTAGAGGGCACTGGCTTAGGCTACTGCTCCCTTTTAGTAACTGGAGGGAACTGGTTCCTCACAGTGGTAAGCAGTACTTCTGAGTCATCTAGCATTCATCAGAGTAGATGGTCGCAAATTTCTGACACACCCATTAGGATGGCTATTATCCAAAAAAAATGAAAAACAACAAGTGTTGGTGAGGTGAGGATACGGGAAAATCGGAACCCACGTGCGTATTGCTGGTGGAAATGGGAAATGGTGTGGCTGGGACACAGTCGAGCAGTTCCTCGTAAAGTCACACAGAAATGATCATATGACCCAGCAATTGCACACCGGGAGAGTTACCCAAAGAATCGAAAGAAGGGACGAAGACAGACACACCCACGCCCACAGCAGCACTCTTCACAGCAGTCGAAAGGTGGAAACAGCCCTAGAGGCCACCGACAGATGAACAGATAGACGAAATGTGGTCCATTCAACAAAACATTGTTCGTCCACAAAAAGGAACAAAATGCCGATACATGCCACGTCATGGATGGACTTTGAAAACATTACGCTACATAAACGAAACCAGACACAAAAGGACAAATACTATATGGCTTGTATGAGGTAGCAGAATAGGCAAATTTAGAGAGAGAAAGTAGAGATTACCAGAGGCTGACAGAGCTAGTGTTTAATGGGTAGAGAGTTCCTGTTTGGGATAATGAAAATGTTCTGGAAATAAGACAATGGTGATAGTTACACAAGATTGTCAGTGCACTTAATGCCACTGAATTGTACATCTAAAAATGGTTTAAATGGAAAACTCTGTTTATTTTACCAAAGTGAAAAATATTTTTTAAAAAAATTTCAAGGTAAGAAATGCCAACACATTTACATTGTTACACAATTCATACACCACGGTTTATTTGGATCTTGCCCAGTTTTTGCTGGTTCGTGCTCATTTCCTTGAGGTTGGCAGAATTCTTTGGGTCTCTGTTTGTTGTCTTCTGACTGTGCCAGATTCACATTTCTGACCCCCAATTTAAGTAAATCATCTGACTCTTAATCCCCCAAGTAAAGTTGAGAGCAAGGGAAGAAAGGGGATGGATGAGATGGAGGGGAGAAAGGGCAGGCTACGGGTTTGGTAACTGAAGATTTCTACAATGTATACCCCATGAGACTCCCCTGTTTAGCCAAGAAAGACGGTTCGTTCGTTTGCCCAAGTTCTTTACAGACCAGGACCCACCCACCACACATCCCAGTCATTCTGCTATACACTGTGTGTCCCATCCAGCAACTCCTTTTGAAAATGACTCAGCAAAAGTGGAACCAAACAGTCCTCCGATGCTTACTAAACCAAGCCACTACCTGCTTTACGGTGCAGCAGCGACCAGAGATCCCAGAATCTCCGGACCACTGAGGCAGTAGAAGCTGCCTAAGCCAGGGGGGATACAGTGGAGGAAAGGTGGGACCACGCTCTCCCTTTATTATGTAACATAAATCCCGTGACTACACCTGCAGGCAAGGAGTGCTTCTCTGCCCTTCAATAGCAGTTCTCTGAACTCCAAAATTTCCAACACAGGTAAGTAAACTTCAAGCTAGATGGTTAGTTTATGTCAGGAGTTATTCGCAAAAAACCCTCATTATTTATTTTCTAAATCCTGCTGTTGCTGCTGTTTAAGGACAGAAAAGAGGGGAAAGAGGAGAGTAAGGCGGAAGAAGGCATATCTTTCTCCTCAGATCAGGTGAGGAAGGAGCATTTTCCTAGCCAAGGAGTACTTATGACCTTATAAGCAGCTGTGATTCTTCCACCAGACCACCTAGTGGACTCTGTCCCTGGGTCAATCCAATAGTCTCCTTTTATCCTCACACCAGGAGTTTAAAAAATATGGGCCTTAAATTAGTTTTACCATAAAAACTTAATGAAACAAGGTAATTTTACTGAGAATTCCAAGGAGTTAAGACACCAAATCTCAAAAATGATCTCTCCTTGGAATGCTGTCTTGGAAGAAGACACAAGACCTTTCAGAATTTTATTCGATTCCTTTCCAAAGGCTTTGCTCAACTTTAATCTTTGGGCTACAGAGACAACGTATGGACGCTTGGTTAAAACGCTTTGGGAACCAATAAGAAAGGCCATAAAAGCAGGTTTCTGGATCAATGTAGGTTGACTGGGAAGAGCTACTTTTTATTTCTGTTAACTATAAAATATTAGGGGCTTTCTGAAGCCTTGATACCTGTCAATTAAGTTGTTCAGAGCACAAGAATAAGAGCAGGGGACAGTTTTAGACAGAACCAAAGAACACATTTCTATCCCCAGCCATACTTGGTTACTTACTGGCGACACAATATTTTGTGTAGCTGTTAACAGATTACAAAGCACATTGCTGTACCCCATTATTTCATAAAAACAACTTTGCAAAGTAGTTAGGGTATTAGCATAATTACCATCCCCGACCCTCTGTCCAACCACTTTTACATTAATAAAAAATGCTCAGCAAGGCTAAGGGATTCGTCCAAGGTCATTCAGGAAATGATGCCTCTGTGCAAACCTACCATCTGAGAGACCACCTCTACTCTTACTGTCTCAGAGATTGTATCTAGAGAACGAACAGGTAAATCTACATCTTTATCTTAAACGCCCAAGTGCACAAACCCTATCATCTGAGAGCAGGTATCTCTGTGTTCGTTCACATCCTGTAACTCAAACATGACACCTCCCCATCCAAACATTCTGTCAATAGTACCATCACTCTCAGCCACCCAGGCATGGAGCACCAATCTTAGCCTTGACTTTTTCTTCTTCCTTCCCACTCACCAGTTCTCTTTAACAAAGATGTACTTACAACTTCCCTTGTAGCAAGCACATGTTTGACTTGGCCCTTCCATTTTCTCAACCCTTACTTGCCTCATCATTTTCTACCAATCAATCCAAAATTTGACCTGCAGATCTTCCTGCCCCCAGCCTCCCCCTCTCTGCAGTTATGTCCCATAATAAAATTATTCTCCCTAAACTACCACGTTAGCACTCCCAGACACCTCTGGAATAGTTTCCATGATACTCAGACACAATAAAAGTATCTTTCCAACCCCTCCTCCCACTACTCTCCTATACATATAGCACTAATACTCACCTGATCTTAACATCTCCCTCAAATCCTTGAGGTACTTACAATCTCACTTCCCCCCACCAAAGATCTCCAACAGTGACTCTGGCCTCTCATGCCTTGGCTCATGTTTTTCCTCTTCCTCCTCCCCAACCCCTGGCCTCCACTACCAGGTTGTAAAATCTCTGATGACCATTATATTGCATTTCTATCTCACTACAGTGCCAAAGGCAGCCTTGCCCAACACAGACACCCAGACAAAAGCTGACCAACAATGGACAGGATATCCCGAGACCAGAGGTCCTTCTGGGTAAGGAGGTTCCATGTTCTTCATATACAAAGAGGACTTCACAAATAAGTTAGTCATTCAATGTGCATTTACTGAGCATCTTTTATGTGCTCTGAAGTGTCTTGTAGTCGCTTGTTAATTGAGGGTTGAATCGTTGTAATATCATATAATAAAAATATTTAAAATTGTACCCCATTTCTTTTGAATTTCCAGGAAGAGTGCTGTCTGAATTTCAGCCGGTTTTAGAAACCTGAGATAATTCTTATCCAGGGAGGAGAGCGCAGAGGAAGGAGTAGGGTTAAAACTTATTTAAACCAACGGAACGCATGTTACACTGTTTCCTCCCTCTCTCCCTCCCTCCCTCCTTTTCTCCCCTTGCACTCTGTCTCATACACACACACACACACACACACACACAATTTTTAATTCAAACAAAATATTCAATGCAGGTTAAGACTGGAGCTTTAGAGAATCATTTCATTTTATGAGCTTTTCTGCAGTCATCTACAAAAATTACTTCTGTGTGATTTTTACACAAAAGTAAAAATTTACTTTATTCCATACAATGGAAGTCAGCAGTATAAAAAGACCGTGGTGCAAGTGAGAACACACCTGAGCCATACAGCAAAGTTCCTGGAAATATCCATCACAGGATCCTCTGGACACGCCCTAACCACCTCGATGCTCCTGTTAACAAGGGTCTGGGCTCTTCCACAAGCACTACTGTCTCCTTTTCAAACGTAGCATGAATACAGGCTAGAGGCAAATGCTGAAATTCCCTGAAATTCCTCCCTACTCTGTGAAACGGGGCTAAACCACAGGCCAAGACTGTAGAATAGCTGGTACACATGTTACGGGCACAGGGCTGTAGAGAGATTGCTAATACAGTTTTTAAGTCATTTCTTTCAATGCCGAGAGAGGCTGGATGCCTCTTTGACTCTAATACTCCTAAAAGGCTTGCTTGATGAGAAACAAACTCCAGATTCAAGATAAAAGGTTGTCTCTCATAACTGAGTATTTGGAACTTCATTCCCGATTCTCACTTGCCTTATTTTATTTCTAAATATAAGAATTCCCCTTCTTTCTTTGCATGGATATTGTTGTGATTCATGATATTATGTAAAGTATCTAGCCCTGGTACAAAAAGACAATAATGATGGCTTTTTTATTCTCAGATTCCTTCCTTGGTAGACATTCCTCGGATGTTGCTGCTACTGAAGGTATAAACCCAAACTCAACTTAGAATCCTGGATTATCTAAATGCCGCACTGAATTTCACAAAAAACCCCAACTACCGGGAACAAGGGTGAATAAGGGACACACAGGCAACAGAGGTCATTTAACACCCTTGCCCCAGCTTTATGAGGGTGAAAGTCAATTATGCTGGTTTAATCAGCATAAGATCTTTGGGTTCACAGGGTAATTCATAAAGCTGCAAACCGGTCATCTCTATACATAATAAAGGACTGGCAGATACATTACAAGGGGAAAGGACTTCTTCAGAGAGATTATTCTTCTCATTGTTCAAACAAATACATACAATTCATCTTTTTTTATAGTGAGTTATACTGTCTTCACCACAGATCCTGGGCAACTCGAGGGAATGGACTTATACAGAATTTATTTTTATATCCGTAACATCTTATACGGTTTCTAATAAACACTCAGGGAGTTTAATCTGTACCATACTTGTCTCAACAAGGCTCTGAATAAGTCAAACAAAGGAGGCTGACTATCCCAACTGCTGGAAAAAGATAGCTTTAATAGAATCAGCAGCTAACAGAGGCGGACAACATGTAACAAGAACTTGGTCCCACCCTCCCATCAGACACTCAGAATTCTTGTATCTCTCCAATCTAAGAAAAGAATAAAAGTCATTTATAGTAATTCATTAGTTTTCAACTTGGGAGTTTGGACAACCAGCAAATTATTATGCTAATTTATATAATAAAGGTGACACAGTCCTAACAAGTTCACATTCCCACTACTACTAGGAATATGTACATTTTAAAATAAAAGACAAATATTAGCTGAAGATTTAAAGCAAAACGACTCAAACTGTCCTGCAGCCACAAATCAATGCCTATACAAGGGTTTTGTTCAAGCTGCATATTAGTACTGCTAAAAAATTAAATTTTAACTGCCAGCACTTAAATTGGGAGTTTCATATAAAATTTCTAAATCTTGTTATCAAATGCCACTGCCTTGGGGCGGAAGGCAGAGATTAGATCTGATAACAACGAGTACACATTCCTGACAAGATCACTGGAGCTGAATCACTTGCACTGAATCGCTTGTGCTGAAGTCAGGGTTCTCCCTTTAACTGGCCTGTGCTCTCCAATTATTTGGAACTCCACCCAGTACCATTTTGCAGATGGGGAATCAAAGCTTAGAGTGTCTCAAAACCACAATATATCTGTGAATATATTATAGCTAACTCCAGGACTTTCACTCTTAACCATTCTGCAACTTGTCCTGCAAATAAAAGAGTAGTTAAGGTCAAAAGAGATATTTAAAAGACTATATATGAATGATTACCACAGCTTTATTCACAGTAGCCTAAATTGGAAGCAACTCAAATATCCACTGACTGGTAAATGGGTAGATCGATTGTGCCACATCCATACAACGACAAGCCCTCAACTGGTGCTCGAAACAACGTGAGTACATCTCAAAAGCATCATAAGCAGTCAGACTCAAAAGAGGACACATCCTATGACTGCCATTTACATGAAATTGCAGAAGAGACAAAACCATAGAGAAAGACAGTAAATCGGTACTTGGGGTTGGGGTCGGGGGACGAGGGAGCCTTTTGTGGCGGCGGGCCGGTTCCGTGTCCTGGCTACAGAGGTGCTCAGATAGCTGCACACTCTCATCAAAATGAAAAATCGGGGGTATTTTATTTTATGTAAATTAAACTTCAATAAAGCTGATTTTTAAAAAGAGGTGTTTACAAAATACTATAAAACTACAGAAGAGAATACTATCTCTCTACCTGGGTAAGTTCGGAGAGCTTTAGGAAAAGGTGGTATTTGAATTGGATCTCATCACAGAACAATTTTAAGGTGCCAAAGAAGTAGAAAACACATGAGGTAAGTAGTCATAGTCTGCACTGTCGCCTAGGAGAGGTGGTATCTCTGAATACACAGGCAAATGCTTCATAAAAGGAAATTCACAGAGGTGAGTAATGAGCGGCTGGACAGGTATCAAAGACAAGTTGATCTTACCAGATTTCCCAAGAGGAAATCAATTCAGACATACATTACTGTTTATATGCAAACTACGCAGACAACGTGAAATAATTTTTTTTTCTGTTTTCAAATAAAGCAAAAGGGAAAGTCAAAAAAGAGAAAAGAAACCCCAAGGATATAAAGGTAGGAATAGAGGCAAGGAGGTGAAACAAAGACGACCGACGCACTGGGTCAGAATCAACGGTACCCTGACACGGACAGATTAGAAGAGAGAAGGGAGGTAGGTGCATCAGACATTGATGAGAGACTAAAAGTAAAACTAAAAACTAAGGAAAAAGAGACCAGCCAGCCAAAGCCAGAGCTACAGAGAAGAGAGACCGAAGACCTGACAGCAGGCCCAGGAGAACTGGAGGACAAAGGGAAACAAGCAAGTTCTTTTCTCCTAAATCTCACTAAGCAGTCTCTCCCACCCCTGCCTCAGCTGGAGCCTTCTCATACCCAACCCCAGCCCACACATCCTGTGCGCCATTCGCAGCTCCTTGACTGGACTAGAAAACTCCCCTCGATGGTCTTCACAACCCAGTTCGAAAGCTGCCTTTTCTGTGAAGCTTCTCCAACTTCCCCATGCACTGTTAGTAGTCCTGCTTCCTTATTTTCTGAACATGTGGTTTGAAATATTATCTTAACGTTGAACTGCAATGTCTGTCTCTTCTACCAGTCTACAGGCAACTCCAATAGAGGATTCGATAGTTAAGAACAAAAACCCTTACTGAGAAACAGTTCAAAAATGTAAAGAGGCCTAACCAGTGTGGCTCAGTTGGTTGGGTGTCATCCCACAGGACGAAGGGTCGCCAGTCCAATTCCCGGTCAGGGCACAAGCCTGGCTTGTGGGTTCGGTCCCTAGTCAGGGCACGTACAAAAGGCAACCAATCAATGTTTCTTTTTCACATCGATGTTTCTCTCCTTCTCTCCCTCCCTTACTCCCTCTTTAAAAATAAATAAATACTTTTTTTTTTTTAAATAGCTCTGGCTGGTATGGTTCAGCGGATTGAGTGCTGGTCTGAGAACTGCAAAGTCACAGATTCAATTCCTGGTCGGAGCACATACCTGGGTTTCAGCTGGGTACCCAGTTGGAGGCATCAAAGAGGCAGTTGATGGATTTGTCTCTCACAGATCGATGTTTCTCACCCCCGTCCCTCCCCCACTTCCCCTCTCTCTAAATAAATAAATAAAATCTTTTTAAAAAAAAGATGTATGGCTGCCTCTCAAGCACCCTCCCACTGGGGACCTGGCCCGCAACCCGGGCAGGCACCCTGACTGAGAATCGAACCAGCGACTGTCTGGATCTCAGGCTGGCACTCAATCCACTAAGCCCCACCAGCCAGGGCAAATAAAATCTTTTTAAAAACAATAAAAGAAATGTAAAAATGTGAAGTCCCTCATCTTACCAGCCCAAGGAGGCGGCTAGAAGCCTTGCTATTTGAAGGGGTTCTACAATGAATCATCTGAACAAGAGCACGTCTGCCCTGTCTTTTTTTTTTTTAATTGATTTTAGAGAGAGAGAGAAAGGGCCAGAGAGAGGAAGAGAAAGAAACATCGATTTGTTGCTCCACCTGCCCTGACTGGAGATGGCGCCCGCAGCCTTGGCTTATCCGGACAATGCCCTATAACCAACTGAGCAACTGGCCACGGCATCACCTACCTTACTGAAGTGTGACTTCCGTAATGCTTTCTATTTCTCAGTGAATGGCAAACACATAATAGAGAAGAAAGCAAACTGCATCAGGAAAGCCATGTAGCAGTCAAAAGAACTTCCTCTTTAAAATAACAGAGGCTCCTTAAACTCTCACACACAGATCTTACTGAAGAAAATAAGTGTACAAGAATCTGAAGAAAACTGGAGCCGGACAAAAAGTCAGCAAGCTCATGAAGTTTTCATTGGAAACTTAAAGTTAACAATGTCCAAAGATAGATAATTGTCAACATGACTTTGCAACAAAAGATGTAAAAGTGGTTTCGGTGTTAAAAGGACAGAATGATAAGATGATCAGAGGTGCTATGAATTAGCAGGGAGATGACTAATTTAGAAAGCTGTTTAGGGAGGAGAGTTCCAATACAGATTTTGGGGAAAAGGTCATGAACTGGTGAAATGGCAAACCAGGCTCGGCTGGAGATGGAATAGGACAGCACTGCAGTCACAAAGTCCCACTGAAGTCACCTGCATCGCTCTCACCTTAAGTCTAGCCCTTAAGTCTGATTTGGAGCGAATCAGAATTATTCACAAGAATGATTTTACAGTGCTCCCCCACAAAAGGGTCCCTGATACAGAGATGAACAATTATCCCGAACCGCTAAGAAAGGAGATTCCACTCACATTTGCCAAACACCTAGTGTGCCAAGAGCTAAAGACAAATCCAAAAGACAAAGGACAAGGTTTATTGTGCCTGGAAGGAGTATTCAACAAGTTTAACTAATGGATTTAATCTGGAAAAAAAAAAAGATAACAAAAGAATTCAAGGGATTTTTAGACATCATCAAAATAGCACCTACGTAAACTTTCTTAAAATGGCCAATTTTTAAGTAAAGGCTTTTTAGTGAATATTTGAGCAGATGGTGATTAATTCCTCCCTTCCAACCAAGAAAAGTTGAACATCTCTACTAACAGACTGACTTTTGTTACCTTTCGGATAAGCAGTTTTTAGCATCATTTATTTAAACAGTTCAGAAGCACTAAAAATTGTCAGGCACAGTGTCAGGAACCGGGGATACAAAAATAAAAGGCAGACTCTGACCTTAAGCCCACCCTTAAATGGATAGTAACGGGGGCAAGTGCTAAAGAGCTTAGTACTGAGAGGCGATAGGCTAGGAGAATCGAATCCAGATTTGAGAGGTGGTTCCAATCAGCCTGAAGTATAAGCAGCCCCAAGTATTGGCATATTCAAAGTATAATAGCTTGAGAACACAGTAACAAATAATTGTCCAATATCTGTGAGATAAAGACATCATTAATCCCTACCATTACAAATTAATTAACTGTGTCATCCATAGTCGCCCAGCCAAACAGTAGGTTACCTAGAACTAGAAATAAGGTTACAGACCACATGATGAAACAGTTTAAGAGGTCAGTATATTCTCCTTTCTAAACTTCAGATTTGCACCTGAAATCCAGAAATCCAATTCATGTCAGCAAAACTGGCAAAATATCACATTAAAACAAAGCGGAAAGCTACTCGTGGAAGAGTATTGGCCTGTGTGATATTCTTCGGTTATGGCATCTCTGCTTCCGTGGGCACTGAGCACCACTTGACATGTTCCAAGGAACGGGAGGGGCAGCAAGCTGTATCTTTCTGAGTCTTGTTTAAGGAAGTATTCTACCCTATTTAGGTAATTCTACAAACATCTCAGGCACTGGTATAATCAATGTGGCTTCCGAATTAACTATATGACATACCTATGTACGAGGTAAGTCTGTTGATTAGTCACTTGACTAATATCTCTTAAAACAGCTATTCATGGTTTTGTAAAGAATGATATGCTAACTGCACTTCTAAACCTCCACAGGACTGTGCCCTTGAATATATTGAGGTTCTTAGGTATTATATCTTAAAGCCAAAGTTTTTTCAATCACAATGCATTTCTTAAATAGAACTAATATTCCAACATTTGTTTTAAATGTTTTTCAGGAAAACATCCATCTGCAAAAAAAATAAAAATATAGACCACAATGTTGCCACGTGCTTTAATTCTAAAAATTCTTCAAGGCAGGAGATATGTACGTTATGCAAGTGGTCAAATATTAGCGCAAGTGCATGTTTATACATTATGCGATATCTGAACATCTAAGTTCTCAGAACCCAGTGAATGTCTTGAAACAGAGGCTGACAAATTACAGCCTTCGACCCCAGGCTGTTCCTGTAAATAAAGTTTTATTGAAATACAGCCCCAAACACGTGGTCTATGGCTGTTTTCACACTACAGTATGCAGAGTTGAGTCGTGGAGACAGAAACTTTATGGCCCACAAAGCCTAAATTTTTACTGCTGACCCCTTTATTACAATCATCAGAACCAATGATCTGACAAATGTACGCCTAGCCTAAGAGTTCATCTATCCTGGAACATGAACTACTAAATACAGTGAAAGAGGAATCTTCCCCAAAACATCCAAGTAGAAACCCACATGAAACAACCTCTGCTGATTTCATTCAAAGCCATATAATTGTCTATCTTAACAAAAAAACTAAACTTTAAAAGCAAACAGTGAATTTAGTTCTCTTAATCTTTTAAAAACTGTGCTGCATTAAAATCAACATACAAGTTCAATGTACTTTTATTGTCGTTTGTACTTAGTTAAGCACCATCAGGAACCATACCAGTTGTTCCTATACTCCTTACGATGGCCTCCAAGAAGCCACACACCGTGAACTAGGTAAACTAAGCAGGACATAGCCTTTGTAAAAGTTTGTGTCACCTGCCATGACAGAGACTGGGACGGTAAGTGAAACGTCCAAAATCTATTCTTTTGGATGCATCTTGTCTCTTCTATGCTTACTAGCTTAAAAACTCCAAAGTCGCTATACCACTCATACAAAAAAATTACACCCAAATTAGTTCTGTTGGATATATACTTGCCATTCTTAGAATAAGAGAAAAAATAAGCTAATGTTTTTATTTGCTGCTATATTTAACAACTGAAGTTATCAAAAGAGTAGAGATTATATTTTTACATATCATTCCTAACAGAACTGAGTCAGTCAAATCAAAACAGAAATCGATAAATCATTTATTTACCGATTATTACTTTTCTCCAGTTAACAAAACAGAGAATAATGCAAATTCCTACATACAGCTAGCTCTTGACTAGCCCCTGCATGATACATCTAAGGCGTGTTACTACCACCCCTAAGTGCTTCACCAAAGACGCATCAACAACCTGGTACCCCTGACAATACCAATGTGGTCACAGGTTGTAAGCAGATGTTAACATAAAGCTAAATTAAGCATTTCATAAGGCCGACATGCCAATATAATCATGAAACAAAGTAAAATTAGTGATTTTGTAATTATGCATAATAGCATTTCCCCCTTCATCTCTGGTGTTTCTCCTGGCTATTCTGGATTAAAAGACAATGGGGAAAATATTTAAAAGTACAATCAAGTGACAACCAGTATACCACAGATCACAAGATTTACACAGAAGTCTTAGTTTTTGCTTTTTTAAAAAGAATTAAGTCAGATCTTGATCCTATTTCTCACCTGCAGGGTATTCGCAAGACAAAATCCTAAAGAACCTTCAACTCTAAAGACTTTTCTCAAGGCTCATTTTTCTCATGAAGTTCATTTACGGAAGCTACCAATGTGAGGAGTAAGCACGGGAGGGCCTGATCTTTAGAGGGCAGCCTGATGAAAAAATGGAAACCCCGCTGAGCCGTTAACTTTCTTTGCTTTTCTAGTCCTGGTCTTCTCTGTGCAAAATCCAGAAAAGCAGAACTTCCTCCTCCCTGCCTGCCTCTATCTGAGGCCTGATGCAGAAATTCAGACCGCTAGTTATCCAGGTGCCTTTTTAAGGGAGTCTTAAGGCTCAAGCCCGCTCAGAAACAGCAAAAGGTTTGCTTTCTTGGGTTAAAGAAGGGCAATTACAGGGTTTGTCGGCCGGGTTTGTCAGGAAGCCTTGGGCCGAGAAAGAGGGAGAATCCAGAGACTGAGCTCCTTCTAGTCCCAGGAACCACCCCCAGGCATGGCTGGACTGCCCTCGGTACTTCCCTGCCTCCTCTGCTCGGGTGGGGAGAGCGGCGGGTCGGGGTCAGGCTCCCCTGAGCTACTTCCTGGTCTGATCGGACTCGCCTTCGGACACCCGAAACGCCCCCGGCCCGGCTCGCTCGCCCTTTGCCCTGTCTCCTCCCCTCTCAGTGACCCACCACCACCGGTCCCCTCCCATCTAACATGGCCGCACCACCCGGCCCACCCCCGACACAACCTAACCAATTGGGAAACCCACGGCACCGCCTCCCCCGCGCCTATTGGTTAGACTGCCTCGCCCGCCTTCCCCATTGGACCGCATGACCTGCCACTCCGCGCCGAGGGCTCCGCCCCCGATCCGCTTCAAGCTGCTTCGAGAAGACATATAAACAAATCCCCGGAGGGAGGCCCCTCTCGCCTGTCGCTGGGGCGGGGACGGAAAGGGGGAGCGGCTACCCCCGAGGTACCCCTGCCTGTACCCCCCCAGCCCCAGCCAGAGCCTCCTCGTCTCCTGCCAGCCCGGTTACAACCTTCTTGGCCCCGGCCCTTCCTCACACGCCCCTCTCTCTCTCTCCTCCTCCCCCGCCAGCCTCGCCTCCCCTCCCTTCCCCGGCCCCTCCCACCCGCTCGCTTCTCTGACAGGCCGGTTGCCGGCAGCCACGGCCCCGGGCTCGGAGGCAGCAGCGAAGGGCCGGGCGGCCCGGCAGGGCGGACGCCCGGCACTGCCCACCCCTGACCTAGCCTGCTTCCCGCCCGTGGGCCCTTCTACCGCCGCCCCGCGCTTTTATATAACCGTCCCGGGGCAGGGGTGGGGGAGGGGGGACCGGAGCCCCCGTGACCGGCAGGCGGCAGCCTGCAGCCCGCGTGCCCCCAGGCTCGGCCCCGGTTCCGGCCCCCGCCCCGCGCCGGCCCGGCCCAGAGCTCCGGCGCTGCTGCCTCCTAGGCCAGCGGCCCTCCTCTGCCCCCCAGCCGGCTTGCCCTCCAGCCCAGGCCCCTGCGGGCTCCGGGCGGCAGGCAGCGGCGCTCACCTGTGCGTGTGGGCCGGCTCAGGGACTGGGTCCGGTTCCGCTGCAGGGGCCGCGGCCCCTCTCCATGCTGCCTCGGGTTTGTTTTGTTTATGTCCTTCCTGACGGGTTCCCGGAAATCGCGTGACTCGCCCCCCTCACGTGGGCCGCGGCGAGGAGGTGGAGGGAGGCGGGGGCCCGCCGGCTTCGGGCCAATCACGAGGCGTTCTGCAGCCCCACCAATCAGGAGCTCGGCCTGGCAGGCACCCCTGTCACGTGACGCCAGAGGGGCGGGTTACCGGGAAAAACCCGGAAGAGGGGGCGGGGCGGGGGCTCGGCGCCTGCCACTGCAGCGTGGGCGAGGGCCGTCTCAGATATCCAGCCACACTCGCTGCGGAGCGTGTTCGTTTACCAAGGCTTTCAGGTCCAGCGTTTTCTCTGTTCTGACAACTACGCGGTAGGGCCTGAAGTGTGGCGGTATGCCCATTTACAGTTTCAGTTCACTGAAAATTGAAGGGGTCTGCGGGAACGGGGCATTTTAATTTGAAAGCGGTTGTATCGACTTTGTTTTTTGAATGCCCTACCATCTGAGCTTCATAATTCACCGAGAGTGACCGTGCCTTCAGTCATTCTTTCGTTCATTCATTCAACTCATATTCATTGCGCATGTATGCCCCGGACACGGGGATCAGATTGTGTGCACCTTTAAAAGAAAGAAGACCTGTACACAACCTCAAACCTTCATAAGACATGGGCTTCAGGCTTTCTTGTGCTCCCTAATCCTGTTGATTACAACAGCAATCCTTTATTATTGAACGTGCACTATGGGATGGGCTTATCACCTCATTTCGTTACCCTACAAGCACATTGCAACAGTAATATCCCAATTTTCAGACGGGGAAATTAAAGCTCAGAGGAGTTAAGTGACTTGCTTAAGGTCAGGCAGCTAGTAAATGACCCAGCTAACAAACCTGGTGCTTCCAGACTGCTCTTTATACTTAAGGTCTCAGAATTTATCTTTTGAGCACAGAATAGAAATCTGATTTTAGTAAGCATAGGGGATTGCGGATTAGGGGGCAGAAATGCTTGGCCAGATTCCATCTGGATGCCCGTTTTCTCGTAGGGGTAAATGCCTTTGAAAATGTGGCTCCTCTTTGCACAGATCTGGGGGAGTAGTATAATGTCAATGTCAAAACTATGGACTTTGGAATCAGAAAGACTTCAGTAGATCACAAGCTTCAAGAGGGCAGGGACTAGCTGTGTTTTTTATCCTCTACTTTTCATGCCTGAAAGGTAGGCAATCATTAAATGCTGGTTGAATGACAGCCTGGATTTGAATCCTTGCCCTACCACATGTGACCCAGCACAAATTATTTGATCTTTGTGAGGCTCCTATGTAAGTATCCCATGGAAGTGAGAATTGGGTGAAAAAGTACATATAAAGCACTCCCCATAGTGCTTTGCAAATAGCGAGCAATTCATAAATGGTAGTATTAGATTTTTTTCAAGGACATCATTTAGAAGATCTACTGTGGGCTAAATAGCAATAGGGGTAACTCTAGACTTTGGCAGTTTGACAGCTATGAAAATAACACCTTTGTACACAATATTAATAGGAAGGTATATATAGAAACCTAAGAGGAACGTTGATCTCACCTCTGTGTCCTTCAAAATGCTGTAGGGTCTCAAAACCCAAAGAAGGAATGAGGGTTTTCCCTACTGCACAGAAAGTAGCAATTTTATTGTCTTGCATATACATTCTAATTTTCCATATCAACTAGAGTTTCAATTGAAACCCCAGTTGAAAAACTAGCTTGGGAAGTTGGAGCCAAGTTCTCCCATTCAATGAGATTCATGCATTAAATCTCCTTGGAATACATCACACGCTACCCTCTCTTGTAACACTATTTTTGGATAGACTCCAGCAGATGATTAGCTATTCCATTTTTGCACTGCCCTCTGGACACAGGCAGTTTCACTGCCTCTACTGGGCAACAGTTCCTTGGGGTCAAGGAGCAGCTCTATTCTTCTAACACATTCTTGAGGGCGCTTACTAGTGAATTACATTGGATTCCCGCCTTTGCATCTTCCGTTGTCTTGGAAAGGACAGAGTTTTGGCTAACAGAGACCTTTCCATCAAGGTTTGTTAATGGCTGTATCCTGCTCTGAAGTGAATGAAATCACTGACTGCTCATTGATTGTGTTCCTCTGGGGCTTATCCTGCCAGATTGTGTCACAGTCAAAGTTGGCAGGAAGTTGAGACTCTGGAATAGCATTGGCTTGAGGTTCAGGAGGCTCTTCTTGTTTTAGCCACAAAGTAGTAACCAAATGCCATTGCCACTTCCAAAGTGCTTAAGTGCTCCTACAGAATCATTTACATACTGGGAGAGCCTGAGTCAGGAAAACGTTTTACACAAACAATGGGGGAAACAAAGCAATACCTGGGACTCCGCTGAAGTCTTAAAAATAATTTCCTTTTTGATTAGTTAACATATTCATACCACGGAGTTCAAAAAGGTTTGAAAAAGTATTGTGACTATTAAATCTCCCTCCCACCCACATTCCCCTTCCCAGAAGCAACCACAGTTACCCACTCTCTGTGTACCTTTCCAGAGGTATTCCTTGTACATGCAGGCATGTCACCCACTTTAAACCTCAATGTATCTGGATCATCGTTCTTGGAACCAAGACCCCAATCTGAGCTCGACCAACTATGAGATCCAGAGTGAGGGGCTGGCCCTCTCTGTGGTCCAGTTTCTTTACCAGCAGGAATCTGGACCAGAAATGAATGTTTGCTACAATCCTTCTAACTTGAACGTTGAGCTCCCCTGAAAATAATTAAAGCAGCTGCCACAGGTCCTAACTTTTTTAATGGCCTAAAGTTTGTGCTTTCTGTGTGGCATTCTTCATCAGAGCGCAGGCTGAGCCCTGCCTGCTGTTCATGGACACGTCTTCTAAATGAGCATTAGCTTTTTACATAGAAGTGTTTTCTTTCCAGACCCTGCTGGACCTGTTAAGATTTAACAGCTTCAGAACTGAGATTAATTCACTCAAAACTGGAAGATCTCCAGGAAAAGCTGTGTCCTTCTGATACTTGTAAAAACTTGAGTTTTTTCCCCCTGAGCAGACTGGAGCTTTGCTGAGGGTGAAATCTGAAAGACGTACTAATTGATGGTTGGCAGTTGGCCCCCATCCCTCATTCATCTCTCCCGCAAGATGCTCATTGGGAGAAGAAGAAAGATCACTTCTTCCCACTGCCTTCGCGTCTCAAGAGGATAGTGTTCTTTATGATACAGTTTTGAGCTTCAGTTTCTTACTACTCCCAGATAGCACCAAGTTCAGTCCCAGATGCCCTTCCCTAGTCTATTATTAACCTGATTCTTCACTCTCCATACCCAGAACCAGGCCTGCCAGGAGACAGGAGCTTAGTAACTGCTTGTGGTCTGAATACACAGATTAACATCCAAATCTTATTCCTCCTCCTTGACTCGAGATCCCAGATCCTTTATGAAATAAATCTATTGCTAACACATCTATTTCTGCTCTCATTAATCGTCTCCTCTCCTCTACCACCCGACTGAGTCCTTACTGCACACATTGCTCGGTATTACACATATCGCGTAGGTTGATATTATTTCCTCAATTAAATCAAGTAGCCCAAACACTAATATATTGGTGAATTATGGAGAATACAAGGCACATCATTAGAGAGAATATTCAAACCAGTGTTTAGTGATGAGCAGGGGAAGGGAAAAGAAAGATACATAAATTTAAAAAAATGACATTTCTTGAGAGTTTAGTGTGTGGATGAAGACACAGTCCTTGCCCTGAAGGAACTCAACCCAGTGAAACAGACTGCCTGGAAAGCCAGCAATACAACAAGAGAGTCTGCAGCAGGGGTGGCCCTGGCAGTTATCAAGAACATGAAATATGTATTTCAGGGCCATTTGCTTCCCAACTTTTTTTGGGTTAGTTACTAACCTGGCTTTTCCTTGACTTCTGTCATAACCTGCCTCACAGGTGGCTTTTGAGGATTCAAGGCAGAAGCTGATGCCCAGCCGGTACTCAGCAGTGTTGGTCCCCCCTCCGCTCTGCCTCCAGGGTGGGCTGTCTAAGAAGACAAGCGGCAGAAAAGCGAAAGGAGCCAGGCAAGAGAAGGCAGCAAGCCACTCAGGCTGTTTTTTCATTCCGTTCCTGTCCAAACCATTTTGTCCATTTCACTAAGACTGCAGACTTCTAGGACAACTAATGGTTCGTGTGGGTCTTTGTTTTTCGGTTTGGTTTGGTTTGGTTTTTTGTCAGTGCTGAGCTGAACGTACATTGTTAGTATCAGCAACTCTTAACTGATAGCAAACCAGGAAGCCAAGGGAGAACAATCTAGCATTTGTTGGAGGACGGACTCCCAAAGGACAGGTACAAAAAGACATTCTTGTTGCTTTGGCCCGAAGGAGAATGATAAAAACAGAAAGTGGAGGAACAGACTGATAAGAAGCAGGAACTAAGACCTGTAGCCATGATAATAGTTTGTTGAACTACAAATGGACACACACTCCAAAGGACACAATCTGGGGTAAAACTGTGAAGCTAGGTTTCCAAATACAAGGCAGGCAACGGTTCAGAGAGAGCGCTACAGAGTATTAATAATTTTTTTTTAAAACCCTCAAAATTGAGGGCCCTTTGTATCAAAGGCTTTTCGCCCCAGAAATTCACAAGGTCATCAATTTCCCTCCTGCTACAAGAAAATCAGGGAGGGTGCCCACCAGTTTGTAAAGTGTCATCTCGTTTTCACAACGCCCAGACCAAGAGTGAGATATTCTGCACCTGCATTCGCATGCCACAGTGACACACACAGCACAGTAACAAACCTGAATGCCACCTCTGGATTCTATCCTGCTAGGGGGGCAGTGGCAGGGGGAAGTCTTGCTCATTACTGAGCCCCCGTAACTCCAAGCCTGCCTGGGCTCCGGCAGGGCTGCCTGCCTTTCCACACACACCCTGAGAGCACCTGCTCCTTGCCAACCTGGGCGATGTCACTGAGGCTCAAGCCAGAAGGATTCTGGTGGCAGGAGTCCTGCAGAGCTGGCTGCAGCTCCTTCCTGCTGCCCTTGCAAACAGTCAGCTCCACATGAAGGCTTGGCCTCCCATTGGACTCACAGCGAATTAACACTCACTGAGCACCTACTTTGTGTAAGGCTGCGCAGGGATCAAGTGCTTGAATGAGCCAGAGATCCTGCCTAGCAAAGGTTTTTGCAGCCTCAGGGAAAATACCCTTGTGAATTATATGGTAGTGATGACAAATAAGGGTGCTGCAGGAACTCAGGGGTCACACTTTGCGCAAGGAGTTGGTGGGACAGCGCCTCCAGGGCCTGACTCTGGGGTCCGCTGGCCGAGTTGAGAAGGGGGTGAGGTATTCTGGGTAGAAGGGGCAGTATGAGAGGCGGGGCATCCTCAGCCACTAGCCTGCTCCTATTTGGAGTTAGCCTGGAAAGCGGGGAGTATCAGCTGGGAGAAAAAGGGACAATACATTTCACAAGGAGGGGGTTTTAAGTGAAGCAGAGGCAGAGCCTGAATGAAAGACTCGCTTGGAGCAGCTGGAAGTGGAAGAACAGTGGGGCTTTTTCTAACCCATGCGGCACCCCAGAACATTAAAACCCCAGACTTCCACTTTCCTATGTGGGTAGAATCCAAATCAATGCTCCCTTTTCATTTCACGGAGCTGTCCCTAAGAGCACCTATACAAAAGGAGGCCAGCTTTACACGCTGAGGGAAACTCTGCGCCCCGCCCTGCACGATGGAAACAGTTAATCAGAACTGTTCTGTGGACGCGCTAATCTTCATTGACTCAGAATAGCTTCAGTGTTTTAATAAATCTAGCTGACTTCACTTCCCTTGACCCTGAATTACTCTTTTTAAAAAAAGGCCATGTGTGTTATATAATGTTTGAAGGAAGTACCAACACTATTCTGACAATGGTTCCCCTAACCCCCACCAAAAGACACCATTTGTGTTTGTGATAGTACACGATAATACATACTCTTTGTGGAAAATTTGGGAAACACACCAAGTTGTAAAAGAAATAATCATTATAAACATTTTAGTGTATTTCCTACCAGGATTTTTTGCTATGCACACAAGTTTAAGATCCCATTTTTTTTCTCTTAACATAATACTCTATTTAATTTTTCTTTCTCAACTCCCCTCCCTTCTTCGGTCATCCTTGCGTAGGAGCCACGCTCAGCATCCGTGCTGCACAAGCAAACACAACGTTCTGTTCTCTTTCATTAGTAAAGTAACTTTTATTGTTTCTTCTTTACTGAAGTATTACATTTTCACTGGAGAAAAGTGCTAAAAGAAAATATTAAAATCATTTGTGGTTACCATCCAGAGGCAATGTTAATAGTTTTGTTGTCTTTTCAACCTCTTTTCTAGGCATATATTCTGGAAAAAAAATTACTAAATGCTCCATGATACTCCTTCGTTTGGATGCAGCATGGTTTATTTAAGCATCTCCTTATGCTGGGCATGAAGGCTGCTTTCCATTAATTGTGCTGTGATAAATAACTTTTACAATGGTGTTTTCATTGTGCTTTTTTCCTCTGGAAATTATGGATTTTCTACAATTAACTGCAGCCATTCAACTTTTGAGAAAAAGCTGAAATAAAAGGGCGGGGGTGGGGGGTAAGTAATGTAACCTTTAAGAACCATCTCCATTTTAATACATTTGTCCTCCAAACAGAGGAGAGCTCTTGCACAGATGCATGAGGTAATGAAAGCATTCTAAAATGCCTAGGCAGATATTTAAAAATATAACTTAGATAAAGTTAATAAAGGAGCAATCAGCTCTTCTAATTTGTGGACGGTGAAATCCAAAGCCAACTCCTTCACGTCCGAGCAAAAATTTAAAATAATTTCTCAATTCTAAATTTGCCTCGTTGTGGTAGGAACTTGCCACTGCTTTAAAAAAAAAAAAAAAAAAGTGGCTCGAAGAAAGGAACCAAAAAAATGCTCCTTCTGAAGCAACACCAAAGAAAGGTGTAATAATCATTAGGTCAGTGATAAAGGTATAAACATTCTTATGTGTTTTAAGAACACCACCAAAGCCAGGTAAGAAACCAATGACCCTACAAACTACATCCTCAAAAGCATGCCAGAAATACTTCCATTCTGGCACAAGAGCTGGTGGAACCTGGAAGGGCCTGGTCCCGACACTTGATCTGTGATCGTCCTAGGAGATCTGTCGCCCTATCAGAGCTCAGGCCTAGTGCCTGGTACGTGCCTTTACTTTTCCTGTAACCCAAGTACAAATGGCTAATCAAAAGGGAAAAGAGATGTAGGGGGGAAAAAAATCAGTTGGCTGTCCCTCTGGGGCATATCTTTATAGAAAAGTACTCCAAAATGAAATTACACAAAGAAATAAAAGTACTGTCAGTGAGTCCCAGGGGTTTTATCATTTCTTTGGAAAATACACTTTGCGTGTTGTTATAATTTACAAATCCTCTTCACCATCATCTCATTTGGTAACAACTGTGTATAGCAGAAAGGGCAGGTATTATCCCCATTTTATACATGAAAAAACTAAGGGCTCAATAATGAAACGATTTGCCCCAAGTTACATAGCTAGCAAGTGATGGCATATGACTGCAAAGCTACGACTTCTCCTAGTCTAACGATCACACAACGAGGCCACTCCATGTTCACCTGTAAAGGCTTTGAAGGAGAGGGGCCTTTCCACAACCCTTTGAAAGGGCTGGGTGGAGCGCCTTCGGCCCTGAGCCCTGGTAAACGCTGGAGCAAGGGAACTGTGAAAGGCAGTGATTTACAAGCACCCATCTCAGAGGCTGGGTCATGTTGTACCAACATGGTTCAGTTCTCAGGGATGAGGTGAGGCGAAAACACATATCCAAGTTTACCTATTGACTGTATTTAATAGTCTCAAGAATTTCCTGAGAAAACAGGCTCAAGGGTTAAGTGGCCCTGGCCAAAGGGATCTTACTGAGCTAGTTGATTTTACCACCTCCTCACTTCAACCACGGTAAGGTAGCCAGCTGGCAACACAGACCTGGCCTTGAGGAGCCTGCAACCCGTCTTTCTGAAGGTCTTTTATCTCTAAGTTGGCTGGAAAATGAGCTCCTCTTCGCAGGCTGTATGCTGAGTCCATTCGGGCGTCATTAGGAGTACGTTCCAGCAGGGTTTGGAGAGAACCCTCTGGGTTCAGGTCTGAGCTGCTGCCTAATGCATCAGGGACTTTGCCCTCCCTAGAAGGTTTCCTGGGATGGATGTCCCTTCCTGGGGGACAAACCTCCCTGGCACAGCACCAGGCACTCCGGAGCTCCTGTCCCCTTTTTTCCCACTGTGATTCGGGTAGTTAACACCATCATAGGAATTAGATTCTGCCAACTGACAATCGAGCTGGAGTGCAAAAAGCAACGTAATCCAGTTTACTTCCCACTGTCTAACGTAGGGCAAATGAGAGGCAGAAAAATGAATGAGTACAAGGTGTCAGAATGAGGCAGAACTCAGGGATTTGGATCGGCCGAGATTGTGACCTCTGCCTTCAATAATGTCATTAAATTGGGTATGTGCCAAGCCATGATCACGAATGAGAAGAGCCCCCAAGCAGCTGTCCACCCAGCTGGAAGCAAGCCGCAGCTGAGGTCTGCCGTGCCACACACCTGTGGGTTCCCTAGCAGCCACCTCCGTACGGAGAACTCAGGACAGGCAAAAGCAACCCTCAAGGGAAGCGCCACTATATGAGGGACATCGTGAGACTCAGCTCCAAAACCACAGTGGTCTGATGGGAAGCAGTGCAGGATGAGAGCTGGGAAGGTTTCAGGCTGATCCCCGCAACAATGGACTGCATGGCCTACTTGAAAATCCAGGTACACAGCTGTGCTAGAGTCTCACTGCACCCCACCCCCACCCCCATGGTCAGGCTCAACGGCTGTGGCACCCTGTGTAGCCACAGTAACCACCAGCGCTGCTTTCTTAGGTGACAAATAACTGATTAAGGGTCAAGTAGTAAGCTGCTCTAATGTGAGACAGCCTGGTCATTCACAAAAGCAGAATTCTCCTCTCCCATCCAAGACCCAGAGTTGGCTCCTGGCCGATGCAGCTCTGAGCGAGGCAGGGTGGCAAGTAAGAAGCGCTCCAGCATGGGAAATAAATGACCGGGGTCCTACTCCCCAGTCTGCCTCAACCGGCTGCACTAAACAGAATCTCCTGTCTCAGCTCAGGGCCCTTATCTATAAACAATGGGCTTAGCGCGTATCACTATGGTCCCTTTGGCATCAAATCGTCACTGTTTTATGGGTTCCATGAAATTAGCTAAACAGGCCCCTTTGCTGGAAATGTAAAGGATAGCGCTGCTTAATGCTCATGAAAACTTCACGTTCAAAATGAAAGAAAAGATCGGAAGGAAAGAAATGAAAGCAGGAGTCACTTCAACTCGAAACTCTCTTTGGTCATTAGAATAGCAAAGCTATGAGTTCAGAGAGTTTGGGAGGAACAGAAAAGTACGAACTGCAAAACAGGAAATCCATTCTTGGCTGGCTGTCAAAAAGCCATGAGCCAGTAAAAAATCAGATCTATTTTAATTCTTAATTTCTTAAAACTAATACAGCCCCCCAAATGGTGAATTACTGACATGCCAGCTATTGAGAATTACTACCCACACTCCAGGCTTTTTTAAACACTGCATTTCTTCAGTCCTGGGTCCGAGGGTGTGACGGTACAATGAACCACTGGTTCCACCTTGTCATTGTGGCTGGTACTGATCTGCGACCTGCTCACCATCGTAACACTTTTTATGGACAAACATGACCTTGTATTCCAGTTCTGTGCAGACTGACCTTCCTCTCCAAATAGCGTTATAGCTCTTGAACTTGCACGGACCCCATTTTCACATCTTTGACCCTCCAGTGCCTCGGCTACAGCAGGCACTCAAGTGCTTACTGAATGATTAAGGAAAGTACTTACCAGTCTCCTCAGGCACCTCAAACGACACAGCCAGTTTCATACATCCAACCTGAGTTGAAACTGCAACGCCTTTTTTTTTTAAGGCATTATTTAGTGATAGAAAAGCTTACAAAAATGAGCTTAACAAACACAAACACCAGATTTCCACAGAAAGCAGGAAAATCATTTATTCCAAAAGATGGCAGAAGTAAGAAATTCATCCTGAAAATATGCTTTGGTGTGATTCTGCTGGGACAGAGCTCCCCTTGAGCACGCTCTCCTACGGGCTGCTGCACTGGAGGCTTATTGTCTCGTGACGGTTTTTAAACACGTTGTGGACTCCCATGTCATGAGCAGGCAGGAGCCATTTTCAAATCCACAGGCTCCAAGGAGACCGGGTATGTTTCTCAGAAGACTAGCACCTTCTATCTCAGAAGAGTGTATACACATTTTATGTCATCAGCACAGTTTAGATTAAGGAGGCACGTAATTCATCAAAGTGTAAAAAAAGGTACAGGAAAAAATACTGCACTGCTGAATAAGGTCTTCAACTGTGGTGTGAACGGTTAAGGCAGCTGATGGCCAAAACAGGCGCGTTAAGGAACGTGGTCTGGGTGTGGAGGTGGCTTTGCATCTAGAGGAATTCTCTTCGTGACCTGCAAAACAAAGCCGTTCTAGTAACCGGTCCTCATACCACCCTCGGGGACAAAGGGTTAATATCAAGAAAGTCAACGAGGTCAATCACTTAAAATACATAGGTACTCAACAAACAGTGGAGTGAAAAGTGGGCTCAATGAACATGCGAGCTTGGGCACGCTTTGCAGGACAGTGACAAGAGGTCCTGTGACCAGGGACATTGCTAAACTGAGGATCACAAGCAGGTTTGTCTGTGTCATAGAAAGAGGAAGAGCGAAGTGACTAAGACCGATCATGCAGGAATCTAATGAGTTCACTTCGGTTTCAAGAATGCGTGTTTCCATCCCCCTCTCACAGCAAGGAGCAAGGGCCCCCCAGGTGTGGCACGCCTTTCTCTGTCACACTCCTAAAGAGCAGACTCCTTGTCCTTGGTACTCGAGGTTGCTTCTAGTTTTCTCCCTGTTCCTGCCACCCCAAGCGAAGGTGACAAACGTGAGTTTCTTTGCTAGAAGCTTCGAGCTGTGGCGCCGCCTTTGCAGAGCTGGTGAGCTTTTAGAACAGGTGCCTGCTGCAGCCAGCTGCCCGCGGCCACTGCGTGAGCTCCTCTACAGACAGCTTGTTTTGTAACACCTGTAGAAACAAGGCCACGTAGGCTACTTCGGAAATTAAAAAGCCAATAAAGAGAAAAGTCTTTCAAAGGCAATTTCCACACAAGCCTTGAGCTGGCGGAAGAGAGAACACCTGGTTAGGACGCACTGTACCAGCTGTCTGAGGGTTAAGTGCAGGTGGGACAGGCTAGTTAAATTTGGGTGAGACGTGGTTTGTGGCAAGACAGAAGGTCAAACAGCACTTGGAGAGATCCGATGGGCCCTCGAGGTTTTCCAGGTCAGTGGGCAGAGGCAGGAGAAATGCCCACGCAGTGTGGTAAAAGGCACCCAGGCCCAGTGTCCCCGTGCCCAGCAGAGGACAAGAGACAGGCGCAAGCCGGGGCAGCCCAGCCACCCTAATGGTGGAAAGCACCCGGCTGCCGGGACCCACTCAGGCGGGACATGGCAAACAAGGTATGTTCACCTCAAGATGTGACCAGGGGACCACGTTTACACCGCAGGCCACAGAGGGGCAGTTACCAGAGCAGCCCCCAGCTTCACAGACCCTCTCTGCTAACAGAGTGATCCGCCTGTCTCCCCCGGCTACGGCCAGCCGCCAGCTCCTCTGCACAGACCCGAGTGCCACGCCCATTCTGAATTTTACTCGGGAATCCTGCACAGTGAGCACAGATGTTCTGTGTGGTAATTTTCCATGGAGAACATACTGGTTAGACTCATCGTTTAGGTCTTTTGCGACAAATAAATAATCATGAAATGGAAAAAAAAAAAAGGTCTTCATTTTTGGAAAAACCACACAGAAACTGGAGACATTTTTCACTCAAGCCCAATGACACCCAGTTTAAAATAAATGTGAGTGAACGTTATGTTAAATAGAATAGACTTGTGGTTTGATTCTGGAGTCAATTAAACAGGCACACATTCTAATCTTCTCTCTGATTAGATGGGGTGGGGGAGGGGAACTCGACAAAGGGTCTATGTTCTCATTTTGTACAACAGGGAATCACTGAGGCTACTTTCGGATGACGCTGCGAACGAAGACAATGTGACAACACGAAGTCCAGAGCCAGGACATCTGTTCAGGGAAGAATGAGTGAATGTATTTTTTTACTCAAAGATAGATGTTATTTTTATCTTTACTTTTTCATTTCAGACAAATTCACAAAATAATTCCTTGTCTATTGTTACATGTAGGGTACACACTTACTGCAGGAGATGAACTACTAGGGGCATTTACGCAAACTAAGGGTGTGAATTTACCAAGGCAAGGCAAGACGCCGAGTGAATGGCAAAAAGCTGGGGAGCTAAACACATTCAGGGAGAGAAGAAATGACTTTGAAACCAAGTGACCAGGAAAGGAAGTGCAAGGCCTTGCAAGCGGGACACTCAGAAAGCATCAGGAAGAGCTGCGAGAATAGCGGAGTGGAGTAAGCAGCAGAAGAATGTTTGCAAAATAAAGAGTGTTTACTAATCCGGTTTCTAAATGAATGAATGCTGTAGGTAGCGAGAGGCAGGAAGAGGTACGTAAAGCTAAATAGGTCAAGAACATGAAAACAGTGAGGCTGGAACCAACAGGTCCCGCAGGAGTGAGAAGGCAGCAAAGCAAGACTGAGGGCAGACTGGAAAGGCCTTGACCGCCAAATCAGATGCTGGACATAGCCTGCACATTAGTCATCCTTATCTTTTGTGGGCTGTGCTTACGGGTTGTGCTTACAACATGTTACAACACGTTACATAGCATTTTGAGGGGCCTGAGCCCGCTGAACTCAGGAACCTCGGGTCGAAAACCCCTGCTGCAGCCCACGGCGGAGGACTGAGGGTTCAGGGCAAGCAGCGATCCCTTTCAGGAAGCGCTCCAGCAGGAAGGTAAACAGGATGGTGTTTTGTAGACATACTGACTGTAGGACAGGGAGGCCTCACGAGGAGCCACTGCAGTAACTCAGAGCTGCAGGGACTGGGGTCAGAAACAAGGGTGTCAGAAGGAGGAGCAGATACAGGGGCTACGGGGGCATTACCAGGTTCAACCAGATTCGAGGAAGAGGAGAAAGAAGTGATTGACAGGTTCTGACTCTAAGCGGCGGGGAAAACTGCCACCAGGAACTGAAATGGAGACATGACTGAGTTTGAAGTGGCAGCAGACTACCCGGTCAGAAAGCAGAGCAAAAAATATGCTTTTCAACCACAAACACCTTGCACTGTTGGACTTGTCACAAGCATGGCTGAAATTCAATGTCGGACATTCCAGAAACCCCTTCAGGGCCTTCCTTGAAATTTCCACTCAGTACTATGCATGTCATGAGCACTCAACTATTTCTGGAATGCAGAGAAAAACAGCTCCCCCAGGGCAGAAGCCTAATTCCCAATGCCCTCTATTCCTCCCGAGTCCAGACTTTGTGATAAAATAGAACTTCTGCCTTTCAGAACTGTGGCAAACCATGTAAGCTCATCTGACATATCACAATGACATGGAAAACCAACCAACTTACAGGACACGGGCTCTGAGGCCAAACCACTCCAAGGAGGCCACATGCTAGCATGACATCCCCAAGGTTGCAGGAGAAGAGGACACTGACAAAAACAGCAACCTTGATGTTACAGTTCTACAGGGTGGCGGGGCAAAGGCGGGCTCAGTGCTGTTCTGAGACACGCCGGGCCAGGCTTCCAGCCCATGACTGTAACGCGCTAGCCCTCGGCCTATCAATCATCATACATGGAAGGAAATCATGGCAAGTCAAGTCATTAAAGTAGCAAAACATTAACTAGGTGTTTAACTCTGTTGTTCAGATCAAGTCAATTTCATAAAACTTTTCTAAAGCTTTCGACAGCTGTCCCTCGTTTTCCTCTTGCTAGGCACTATGTCTAGCTTGCGTACCCTGCTTCCCAAACCTGGGCTGTTCATCAAATCACGTACAAAATCAAACCCTTCTCCTTACCAGATGAGGACAGACCCACCTGGGTTCTGCACTCCTTGATCATCCTAAAAGTTCAAAGGTCAAAAGGGAATTTCGTTCAATCTCTTGAGGTTAACGCCAAGAAAAGTGAAGTCTTGCCTTGTTCCAATGTTACGCAGACCTGAGATCTCTAACTCCAAAGGCCTCGAGCCCTGGCACTGCTGTCATCACTGCCTCAGACGTGGAATAACCGTGCCATGGTGCTCATAATTAGGGTTCATCTGGCTGTGCCCTCCTACTTCCTGGAGTTCTGCTTTTAAAGGAACAACCTTTAATACAGGGTTTCAAGCAGCAGCCCCAGTGGGCGCTGTGGGCCGGGATGCAAACAAGACTTCGCCTATTAGGTTAACACACACAGGAGGCTGAAGAGAGCCACACACCCAGTGTCACCAGGGGGCCCAACTGTCACATCAGAAGGGAAGGGAATGAGGCTCTGGGAAGTTAAGTGAAAGGCACTGCAGGAAGTTCTCAGCTTTAAAGCCCATGCAACATCCCTACCTAGCACTCACTGAAGTTAAAAGAAAGGAGAGAAATCAGGAGATGTTGTGGAAAAAAAAAAATCTTATGCATCAGATTAAAAAAAAATTATGTAAGAGGGAAATCAAAACACTCTGGGCAAAGAGAGGGAAAAAGCTGACTGCTTACCTATCAGATTGGCAAAAAGCCAGCTGTGAGGACACAGGCATTCTGACACACTGTTGGTGGAAATACGAAAATGGGAGAGTCCCTAGAGAAGGAAATGGGGTAATATCTAGCAAAAGCAGTTTTACCTTTAACCAGAGATTTCATTTTCAGGGAATCTAACCCAAAGATCATTAGCAAAAATATAAAATGTCATATGCACAGAATGGCACTGTGGCTTTGTTAATAAGAGCAACGGACTAGGAACAATCCAGAAGGACATCAATAGCTGTCAAAAGAGTCGAGGAAAGCCTTTATGCACTGCTAGGAGCAACCTCTGTGCTACAGTGTTCAGGGAAAAGCAAGCTGTAGAGTAACGTATGTAACACATCTTTTCTGTAATAGTTGTGTTGGGTGGGGGAAGCAGACACACATACACACAAATGTATGTACTTGCTTACCCTAGGCAAAATGAAACACTGGAAGGATAGACTTCTTCAACTATATCTTGTTTATATTTCTGACTTTGGAAATAGGTTTACATCTTCAAAAACAGCAGCAAATTAAAAAATTACTATGAAATGACCCATGGACGTGGACAGCGGGGGTGGGGATTGACTGTGGGAGCGGGGGTGGGTGGGCGGGCCAGGGTAGAGCAACGGGGCGGGGGGATTGGGCCAACTGTAATAGATCAGCAACAAAAATAAATAAATAAATAAAATACTATGAAGTGAACACAAAAAAAAACCCTCTTAACTACATATCACATTGATAACCACCAGAAAAAAACAGCTATTTCAAGTGGCCTCAGAAAACAGTGTTCTGTTCTTTATTTGTCCTAAGGACAAATAAGGACAAATAAAGCAGGAAAGATACCCTAAACTGCACTCAATAAAGTTATAATTGGTAGTTATATTGGTGTTACTTTGAAACTATTTTACATGTACTGTAGGATAATTCAAGTAAATAATTAAGTTACTGTCTTTAGGAACCAAGATTGTCAGCATATGTGAAAGATACTCAAGTATAAAACCAAAGAAGTAAAAAATCTATAATGTTAAATTTGAATTAGAAACACTAACAGGACCACATTATTCTTTTTCTTCTTAAAACTACACACTTCCTGGCTCTGCCCATTGTAAAGGCTTCGAAGCAACAATACCCCAGCAGAAAGAGAGGCACTTAGCAATCAGATCTTGGTTTTTAAATACCATTCCCACGGAAAGCAACCATGGCCGGCCGGGCTTAGGGACTGACGAGGGAACCAGGGTCCTTTCGGTGGGATGCTTAAGCAATCGGAGGACCAGCTGATTCCAACCCTGGGCCAGGAAACATGCAGGAGGGTCTCGGACATCTTGGTGTTGCCAAAAAGTAAGGAAATATCTAAGACTAATAGCAAATCGATACAGAAGCCAGTCTAGACGGGCTCCCATAGGCCAAAGAACAGTTAAACATACAAAGGATAGTAAATGTAATTGATTACAATTAAAAAGGAAAGAAAACCTCACTGGATACCCCAGAAAGAATTTGAGCATGAATAATTTACTCTGAAAATTAAAAAAATTTTTTAATTAAATTAAATATGTATTCTGCTTTTCCTGTATGATCTATATTTCAAGGTTACTAAATAACCCTAGGACAAGGGAAAGTTCATCTTTATTAGACAGAGTTCATCTACTCAAATGTACAAGGCATGATAAAACTAGAAAACCACCACTTTGCAATTTCTACAGAAACTCTTAATTCAGGCTACGGTCATGAACGGATAAAATCCCTGATAAAAGGCTGACAGAGCACTTTACAACTGGAGCACCAGGCTGTCACTGCCTGAGCCCCTGATCATCTCAGCATCACTAAAGACAGGAGACCCAGACGTACCACGTGCCTCCTGATAGGCAACACGAGGTTCACAGTGCCCCAAAGAGGGGTCCCTGCCCAAAAGCCGCACCAGAACTAGTCAAGCATGTAGCACTATATTCCCTTTATCAAAACGATGGTGACAGAGGAACGAACTAAACCACAGGTTTTCCGCCAGTGACTACATCTTTCCACTATGCCTCTCCTTACCTCTCTGATCCTCAGAACCAAATAAGAGCTGCAATTTTAAGACCAGTTTCCAAAACAGCACCTTTCTCTCTCTACCCAGAACATTCAGAAATACTCTTAATTTCAAGTGCCAGCCACTTCTGAAGCTGCTGAGTCTTGTCACACCAACAACCAGTGGCCACCTTTCTGAGTCATGTCTAGAGGACAGCACGCGGACTTAATCTCGTACATCATACTGTGTTTTCAATGGCAGGTGATGGCATGATTTAGAACAATCTCGTGGATAAATCCTTGGGTAAAGCACATGACCCAACTTCCAAATTCACTCCTGCTCTTCAGATCATGTCTGCTTTTAGCAGCCTATTCTCGCCAAGTGTTAAAATGCCACAAAAGCTCTGAGAAAAAGTCAAGGCAAACTCTAGCTGAGTGACGGAAAACACAACGTGAAAGGTCAAGGGTATACAGTCACCTTGGTGGCTGGGTGCTGGACTGCGGGTCTTCTTCCTCAAGGCCAGTGATGCTTGAGATACCAGATGGTTTCATTTTTCAATTGTGGTCCGAAGAGAGGGTTGAGTTGGGCCAGAATTGCAATCAGCCAGCTGAAAGAATCATGGGGGAGGAATGACAACAAAAAGTGGTGAAATCATGTGGGAACAGGACCATTTGCAATTAGGATGAAACAAAAGAGCTTTAGTAAAACTTCAGTCTATCCTGTTCAGTCCAACCTTCAACACGAGTTCATTAACACGTGGTGCTAACGGAAGCCCGACACACAACTCATAACAAAACGTCCCACCGAGCACGCTGGACCTTCGCTTCGACACATACGCAGTGAGCCTTCATCACAGCACAGCTCTCTGTCTTTTCTCATTTTCTTAATTCTAAGTAGTTAGGGTTTCCCGAATTCATATATGTATCTTTACCTCAGAGTGTTTTCACCTAAGCTCAATTTATCATCAGGACTCCCCAGCTCAGGAGAAACGGGTATTCCTTTGTCCATTCTCCTAACGCTCAGGCCCACAACCCCCATGGCACACGCATTTTCACTGGTATAGCCAGGTGACATTTCAGCTCCCTCATCTCCCAACTCGACTCTTAACACTGGAGTGCCCCTTCTCTGGCCACCATCGCCACGAAAACATGGACCACAGAAAAGCTGAACCAAACAGGCATTTAACTTCCCTGCTCACTTCCGAATCTACGGACTAACTGTGCAGGAAGGTCAACACTGTTGTACCGAACCTCGGGGTGAGGCGTGGAAAACAGCACATGGCCTGTCTTTAACACTTTCTTATACTGCTCACAAGTGCTTTATACCTGATATAGTAATTCATGTACCCAGTGACGTTTGAGAACCAATGAATTAGAACCAAAGCAAAGCAATTTTAGGACCTCAAATTCCCCTGTAAGGAGGAAACTAACCAAACAGAGCCAGGCCATTATCTGGTTGGATCTCTGTTTTCTAATTTGCTGTCATTTTTGGAACTCCTCCAATCAAAGGATCAAACAGCCAATTCTGATCACCAGCGAGACCAGCGTCTCACCAGAAGCTCATGGCTACAGAAACAGTGTGCCCGCCCTCCCCAGCCCGCCCCACAAAAGGTGGTTTTGTGACAAGTAACATGACACCTGAGGAAATCGGGCCAAAACAGATACCTCAGGCTGACTCACTTTATAAACAAAAAGCTAATTCAGATGAGATTCTCTGATCTGTCCTGAGAACTAGAGTATTAAACACAAACAAAATACCAAGGCGTGTAGTTGGGGTTTGACATCGATCTGACACTGTAATAAAAGAAAGGGGAGGACAACACAGGCAGACACACTGGAGAGCTCTGTGACTGCAGCGGACACTCATGGTGCAGAGCTACGAGGCATGGAAAATTCCACACAGACAGACCCAGGACTTCCCCAATCACAGCAGACAAGAGAAGCTGACTGTACAATCGCCGCCTGTCCCTTCGTTATAGACTGGAATAACTGGCTAATGCTTAGACATTGAAATAAAAAATAGGTTAAACCCCAACTATATTCAGTCTCCTTTCTTCACCAAAAATGTGTAGTCCTGACTGAAATACCAGCTCCTGGCCCTTTCCAGAAGGCTGTGTAGCAGGGGTTCCCAGCCCTGGCAGCACGCTGATGACCAGGGAGCTTTGTAAAACTGCTGGTGCTCTGCTTCACAGGTAACCTTCCTCTGAATTCTCCCATAGTACGGTTAAGGAAACTGAGACAGAGAGAGGCTGAATGACCTGCCTGTGGTCACAATACTAATGAGGTAGTAGCAGCTCCTGACCCAGAAATCCACTCAAACTAATGTTTCCCCTACAGAAGTTACTTTCTGAAGTACTAACATTTCTTTTGGCAGAATCTAAATTAATCTGGCGGTTAAGGAAATAAAGAATCCATCTGCTGATTACTGCTTAAATCCATGACAAGGCCTTGGTACCTGAGGTTAAAAAAAAAAATCTCTAGAAGCAAGAAGGAAGTCCACTTTGCTCAGATTAGAATTGAGAAACTTCTGAATTTAATTTTACATACTATTTTTAAAGGTTCGAGTCAAGCAAAACACCTCACTTAAAAACACCAACAAACCACAGTTTAGCAAAGTTCCTTGGGAAACGGCCCAGGCCAGTTCATCTGAAATTTCAGGGAGGAACTGTCCCCTGCTGACCAGCCGAGCTCTGTGCCTGCCCTTCCAACTCCCGTCTGACTTGAAATTTCCCTTTAAAGCAAAGAAACACGGTGGAGAACTGGGAGGGGAGAAAAAGTCCAGTCTGAATTGATGGAAGTGGGTGGAGGAAGAGGTCATATTCTGATGAATCTATTACTTCATGTGTCTGAGAGGGAACGAAATGTACCCTTCCAATTCGCCTACACTGTTCCACATGTCCCCATAACCTGAAGCCAAGCCTAATCACCAACCATCTGAGATCATTCAAAAGCCTAGGGCAGCTGTGGTGTGGTGACATCTATCTACTGCGCTGGAATGGCCCAAAGTCAAGTCCTAGTTCCTCATTCTAAAGACAGGAAATTAGGCCCGAGGGCGCATAATACCCCCCACCCCCCACCTCCCAGAGCGAATCGGTGATAGGGCGAGAAGACGGTCCAGGGCTCCCGAGTGCCCGAGACCAGGCTGAAACAAATTTCCTGATTTATCCCACAATCAATACCAACGCCACGCTCCACGTCAGGCTCTGGGGACACAAAGAAGGAACAGAAGAGAGGCCAGTCCCCGAGGGGCTCCCGAGCTGTGACAGACAAACCAGGCCAACAGCGGACTGTGCTCTGGGAGAAATGCACGGGAGGTTTCATTCTAGACACACTCCCTGGCCACTCGTCAGGAGCTCAGTTCTTGATTATTAGAATTCTCCAAGCGTAAAGTACCGCCCCACCCCACAAAAGGCTATACCCAGCTCTCTCAAGTTCTGCTTCGTTCTTTTGTCTCACATTCAGATGTGAGAACAGGGACTGGAGGCGTGGCTACTTCCCGGTGCTTCACGGCTCAAGTGGACAAATGCCCAACCTCCCTGATGGAGTGGAGAAGTCTGGCAAGGACTTCTTCTCTGGTCCACTGTGCCTCCAGTGAGGGTCATGACAGGACTGACCTCTACCAGTGGGCTCCAAGAGACAGCAGAGATGCCGAAGGCAACTTGCCCTCTCTCCACCAAGGTGATCTCTGTCATCTGCCCTCATGCCAATCTAATGACACAAATTCTTCCAAGGGCAACACATTATTAGGTGCTCTTAGAAAATATGGGATTCAGTATTAGGCAGGGTTGGATTTCCATTCCAGCTATGCCAAATATTAGTTGGCTGTCTCCGGACAAGTGGTCTTACAACCCCAAGCCTCAGTTTCCCCTTTTGTAAAATGAAGATAATAACCCCTGCCTCAAAATATTAGGAAATAAAGGCAGAATATATGAGTGCGCTCTGCGGGAGTAGTTACAAATAGAAATTTAATAAATATAGTTATTCCTTTTCTTTCTCGTGAGACAGCTAACATGTATTCAAGCACGGAATGAAATACAACCTGTGTCCTCTGCAAAGGAGTTTCTCATGTAGCGCTGAGTCATCCTCGTCTCCACTTCCTCTCCCGCCCCCGCCCCACTGTGGCAGGCACAGTCCCACAATGTCCCCCAAGATATCCGTCCCCTGGCATACACACTCTGTCTAACCTGAGGCAGTAAATGCAATGAGTCGGTCCTGCGGGCAGTTTATAACACACGCTGGCTTTAGGAAAAGGAAGTCCTGCAGGGTGGATGTGACCTAATTGGGTGAGCTCCTAAAAGGGACAGGGCTCTCCCTGACAAAGGCATCTGGAGTGTGCCTATCACTTACGAGTTTACTGCTGATTAGCTCCAAACGTCTCCTTTAGTATGTGCTCTGTGATAAACAACTGAACTCCTTTTTCTCTCCTTGAAGAGAGCATGCTGTTAAGCTGTCTCGGTAGAGGGAGCTGGAGGGACACTGCAGGCGGGGACAGGGAGTCGGCCAAGGAGTGGGTGTGAGAACGTGTGGTGAAGCCTGAGCAAATTCCTCCCAGAACATGGTCACTCTTTGATCCCATAGCCTCGGCCTGACAATAACTTTCCTGCAGCCCTTTTGACACCAAAACCAGAGTCTCTGTGTGGCCCACATGCCCTAAAGGCCTCCTGCACTGGCACAGGAACTCTGCTACACACCCAAGTCACTGGCCACCTGCTCTCCTGCCTGTATTACAGAAGGTGGCCTACTGCTTGCCCAGCGACTCCGGATCCACACCAGCCAGGCCAAACCACCAAACCTCTCTGCTATTGGGTGGGTCAAACCACACCTTCTCCAAGGAGTTCTGAATCCATTTTGAGTCTGCGTTCCCCAGGTCTCCCTCAGCCCCAGAGCACCTTACAGAGTTTTCTTATATCTTACACTCTTTTGTCATAGTTTATAAAAATGATGTCTAACCTATTGTGGTTTTTAATTCCTCATTAGACTCAGACTGGGTAGAACAAGAAGACTGCTGGCTTTCAGAGTCGAGGGGCCGCATGGCAATAGTGTGGTGGCCTCTGGGAGCCGAGAGTGGCCCCCGACCAACAGCCAGTACAGCCATGGGACCTCAGTGGTGGCCTCAGACCTCCAGCAGAGCAATGCGAATCCTTTGGTGGGGGAGCCCACCTGCACACTAGCCCTTGAAGAACTCATGCATATAAAACGATAGGGAAAATGAACAGCTGGTAGTCAGCTGTAACTAAACACATATGGAAACAAGGCACCATGAGTGAGAGGCAGCAAAGAGCAGAAACAGACATGTAAGGACTTCAGATACAGGAATGATGAGATACAGATTATAGATAAACTATGTCTTAAGAAGTAAGATAAGCCTAAAATATGTGTGGGGAGAAAGAAGGAAGAGGGGGAGGGAGGGAGGGAAGAAGAAAAGAAGGGGGGGTAAGCAAAACTATGAAAGAAGCAAAAGAGCTTCTATAGAAATGAAAAATATAATACCTGAAAATAAAATAGTCAATTGATGAAGTTCCGTTTCTGGTAATAACAGAGTAGCTCGTATCAAACTCATCCCATAGACAGTAATAATAAACTCTGAACAAAATATGAAAATCAACTATTTGATGGTCCTATAGATTGGTAATCTCAAAAAATAAATTAAAACTGTAAAAAAAAAAAAACCCAATGGAAATTTTAGAACTAAAAAGTGTAATACACAAACTGAAAAATCTTTGGATAGGCTTCCTAACAGATTGGAGATGTTAGAAGAGACAGTCAGTGAACCTGAAGACAGATCAACAGAAACCATGCAATCTGAAGAAAGAAGAAAAAAAAAGTCAACCATTTATATAACTAGAGTCTGAGAAGGGGGAAAAGAATAACAGGAAAAAAAGAAGAAAAAAATATAGGCTGTAATTTTCTCAAATGTGGTGGAAAACATTAACTTACAGGCCCAAGTAGCTCAGCAAATCCCGAGTAGAATAAATTCAAATAAAACCAGACCTACGCACATCATAGTCAAACTGCTGAAAACCAAAGACAAAGAGAAAATCTTGATAACATCCAGACCAAAAAGAATGTATAAAGAGGAACAATTACTCAAATTGCGGCTGAGTTCTTGGCAGAAACAATAAGGCCAGAAGACAACTGAAAAACATCTTACCGTGGTTTGAAAAATTTTTTAAATCCTGTCAACCACAATTCTATATTCGGAAAAAATATCCTTCAAAGATAACAGTGTGCCCCGGCTGGTGTGGCTCAGTGGATCGAGTCCTGGCCCGCGAACGAAAGGGTCGCCCGTTCAATTGTCGATTCCCAGTCGGGGCACGGGCCTAGGTTGTGGGCCAGGTCCCCAGTATGGGGAGTGCGACAGGCAACCACACATTGATGTTTCTCTCCCACTCTTTCTCCCTCCCTTCCCTTCTGTCTACAAATAAATAAATAAAATCTTTTAAAAAATAATAAAAGTGCAACAGAGGCATTTTCAGATACATAAAAGCTGGAGAGAACTTGTCAGCAGACCTGTCTGTCCTACAACAAATACTAAGGATAGTTCTTTAGGCCGAAGGAATACCACATAGAAACTCAAATTTACAAAAACAAATGAGGAACATTAAAAAGGGTAAATATGTGGGCAAGTAGAAAACATTCTTTCTCTTTATTTCTTTATAAGACGTATGATTCCTTAACGTAAAAGCTGTTACACTGTAGTATGGGTCTTACAACATATAGAGGTGTAAAATATATGACAGCAATAGCACAAAAGATGGAGAGTAAACAGAATTATATTATGCCGAGGTTGTTACATCTGCCGAAAGCAGCTCAATATGAACTCTAAGTAGATTTGAAAAGTTAAGAATGAAAAAGCACACTGTAACCATTAGATCAAAGGCTAAATAGAAAAATATTAAAAAGTAGCACTAAAAAGCCCTTAGAGGAGGAGTTAAAGTAGAACACTAAAAACATTCAATTAACCTAAAATGAAGAGCACAGGGACAAAAAAGATGAGACAAGCAAAACAATTAACAAAATAGTGGGTCCAGACTCAGCTGTATCAATAATGACATTAATTGTATATGAGTAATTATTTGTCAATTAAAAGGCAAAGACAGTTGGAATGGATAAAAAACTAAGAGTGAGCTATAGCAAAAAGGCACATTCTAAATATAAAGACATAGATAAACTGAGCATAAGACAGGTGGTATGATTATTAATATCAGACAAAGTGAAAATAGAGTCAAGGATAAAAGAGGAACCTTTTATAACGATAAAAATATCAATTCATCAAGAAGACACACCAGTCACAAACGTGCATGCTCCTAATAACAGAGCTTCGACAGATGTGAAACAAGATGGGAATAATTAAAACGAGAAACAGAAAAGATCCACCATGGCTGATGATTTTAACGCCCTCTCTAAGTAGCTAAGGAAAAGTAGACCAAAAAACTCAGTAAGGATACAGGAGACTTGAACCTCCCTGGCCCAACAATTATGGAACACAAAACTCAGCAACTCTGAAATGGACATTCTTTTCAAGTGCACATGAAACAGCCATCAGATAAACCACATGCTGAGCCATGAAAATGCCCCAATTTTCCAAAGACTGGGATCTTACAGAGTGTACCTTCTGATAAGATATCTGGAAAAGCTCCAAATACCTGGAAATTAACCACCACACTTCTATGAAAACACAGCATCATCAAAATTTGTAGGCTGTAGCTAAAGCAATGCTTAGGGGATTTCATTGCATTTATTTTTTTTTCATTAATTTCTTACATGTAAAAAAAACAAAGATTTAAAATAAATGATCTCAGTTTCTACTTTAAGAGGCTAGAAAAAGAGCAAGTTAAACCCAAAGTAGGAGAAGGAAGAAAATAAAGAAACCCTAAATAAATAGAGAGATGCCATGTTCATGAACAGAAGACACAGTATTGTTAAAATGTCAGTTCTGCCCTGGCTGGTGTGGCTCAGTGGACTGAGAGCTGGTCTGTAGACTGAAAGGTCGTGGGTTTGATTCCCCGTCAGGGCACATGCCTGGGCTGCGGGCCAGGTCCCGGTTGGTGGCATACAAGAGGCAACCGATCGATGTTTCTCTTGCACATCGATGTTTCTCTCCCTCTCTTTCTCCCCTCTCTTAAAAAAAAAAATTTTTTTTTAAATAATAATAAAATGTCAGTTCTCTCCAAATTGACCTATAGATTCAACACAATCCCAGTTAAAATCTCAACAGGCTTTTTTGGTAAAAATTGACAAGATGATTCTAAAATTTATACAGCTATTTTAGAATAGCCAAATAACCTTGAAGAGCAAACACGGAGGACTTAAGACTTCCTAATTTCAATACAAAGCTTCAATATCCAAGAGAGTATGGTATTGTAGAATAGCCAAATAATCTTGAAGAGCAAACATGGAGAACTCAGACTTCCTGATTTCAATACAAAGCTACAATATCCAAGAGACTATGGTATTGTCATAGGCTAGAACAAAGAGATCAATGAACAGAAGAGAGAGTCAGTCTGGAAATAGACTCACTCATATGCAGTCAAGTCATTTTGAACAAAGATGCCAAAGCCATTTAATGGAGAAAGGAAAAATCTTCAATCAATGGTACAGCAATCAAAGGAGCAGTTGTCCTGGGAAACAAAACTACAAAAACAAAATGAAGCCTGACCCCACCATTCTAGTGCTGGTGGCCCGGGGAAGCCGCGTGCCTAACGACCAGCGCCTCTGACTGTCCCGCCGCTGCGGAAAGCCTCGTAACAGGAACTACAAGCACTGGGCTCGACACATCTCATGTCTTCCTTTACCTCAATTTTTTCCAGAAAAAAGTTTCCAAACCTCCCAGGACCATCTAGCATGATCCAAATTCCTCCCCAGGCTGCTCTGCTCATCTCGCCACTCGATCCCACATCTCGCCATTCCCTTTGCTCCAACCAGGCCGCTGGGTTCTCTGTAACTTGCTCAAAGGGCTGCCACTCACACAGCTCGGGCTAACTCAGGCTTTGCAAACGGGAGGACTAACTCCTTTGCTCCCCCTGTGCTGCCTCCAGACAGTTCTCTCCCACTCCAGTGGAATACTGCCTTCCCCTGGGCCACGCACGCTTGCTGATTTTACCGCCCTCTGGCGCCTTCATAGGTTCTGGTCACTCCCCCTAAATCAACAGAGAAGGCTCAAGGGTGCCCTATATTGGCCCTTCCCCATCTGTACATCTAAACGCTGGCGCTCAGCTCTGGCCCTGTCCGCTCTTCTCTCCATCCTTTCCTTTAGGGTACATCTGGGGTTGAACAGCTCTGTGCTGGGAGGAGGGACTGTCCTGTCCACTGCCGGACGCACAGCGGCCCCAGTAGATAAGCGCTCCTGGTCTCGAAGGTCTCTCCTTAGGTACCCACTTTCTCACTTGACATCTCTTAGAAGTTTCATAGGCATGTCAATCTTAGCCTGTCCCCAAGTGAATTTTTGTTTTGAAACTGACTGTCCTCTGTGAATTATCAACACAAACTGGTCATACTGGCAGAGATCCTGGCGTCTTCAGAGCTCAAACATGTCACGCCCCACAGAATCTGACCTTCAGCTAGAACTGAAAACTGAAAAAAACTGCCACAAACAGAACACAATTTAAAAATCCATGAATACAGCCCTGGCCAGTGTGGCTCAGTTGGTTGGTGGTGGTTCTGCAAACTAAAAGGTCGCCAGTTTGATTTCTGGTCAGGGTACACACCTGGGTTGAGGGTTCGGCTGCCAGTGAGGTGCATATGAAGGGCAACCAATAGGTGTTTCTCTCCCTCTCTTTCTCCCTTCCTTCCCCTTCTCCCTCCCCTCTCTCTAAAAATAAATACAATCTAAAAAGAGAGAAAGTCCATGAATGTATTTCAAAATATGACTTTGTTTAGGAAATCCAGTTTCTTTGGGTGCTTTCCTTCAAAAGAGGCATTGTCAAGAGAATACTCATATATTTACTACCAAACAGTAAAGTTTTCTCTGACTTTCTCATTTAATTTATTATGGAATCCCATCCCTTTGTGGAATCAGGCATGTAACGTATTTAGGGTTTGAATTCCACCCGTATGTTTCAGACACATAACTTGGCTAAAACTAAGATATATAATCAGGTTTCAAGGAAAAGAGAAAAATGTTTTCAAAAAGTCTGTGCCGTCCAGCTCATCTCCCCATAAATGGCCTCCAGGAGCATTGGACATGGGAACTCCGTGCACCCCTGTAGGAACATACCGATGACAGTACCAATCCACTGTCAACACAGCTGTCACGAGTATGCTGGCACAAAGAAAAATATGGTCTAAAATCTAGAGAGCAGGGGGTAAGGACTCATGGAGAGTTCCCACTGAGTCACAAAGACTCAAAGTGATACAATTTCCAAGCAAGTCCAGTTACTCATTTTACACTTGAAAAGGAAAATAAGACTGATTGGAAAAGTTTTGTCATTGTCATTCTAAAGAGGGCATCATGAAAATTAACTAAATTTCAAAGGTGGTGAAAGAGAAACTTAAGAAAATGTTTTTGTCCCATATCACCTTAATCTGAAGTCATTCCTCTGTGCAGTCGGTTTTTGGTTTGTTTGTTTGTTTGTTTGTTTGTTTGTTTTTCACTACCAAGGTTACTGCTCAGGGGGCAGAGATCTTCAGAGAAACAAAAACAAAGGCCTCTTCAATGACGGGGCTACTCCTTGGCTCCCGGACTGACCAAGAGCTCCCAAGCTGGGATCACCGTAAGAGTCAGTAGGACCATGACTCGGTGCTCAGTTGACCCTCCTAAAACGACAGATTCCTGATGATGCACATGCCTCCTCTCATTTACTCTTCAGGGCTGAACACAGCTGGTGGAAGAACAATCACTCACTAGTCCCCTCCACATGCTATCTGTCAGGCTTCCCTTCTGGGGGCATCCCAAAAAGCCTCTTTACCTCTCCCGGCAGAAAGAAGGCTGACTCAGCCACCCAGTCTCAGCTTCTAGGCGCTGGTGTGGAGGCAGGCAAATACCATCACCAGGTAGCAAGGCTCACACAGTCCACTAACGACTCAGCTTTAAACGCTTCAAGTTGCACCTGAACAGGGGACTGAGGACTGGCCACAGAGTCAAAATTCACGGTAATGACCGTTGGCAGTGGATTTTGATGTATGCCAAGAACTAGAATTGCCTCACCCCCATGTTTTTTTAAAAAACCTCAGGGAGCCCTGGCTGGTGAGGCTCAGTGGATTTAGCACCAGCCTGCAACCCGAAAGGTCCCGTGTTCAATTCCCAGTCAGGGCACGGGGCTAGGTTGCGGACCAGGTCCCCAGTAGGGGCATGTTCGAGGCAACTCTCTCGCACATCGATGTTTCTCTCCTTCTCTTTCTCCCTCCCCTCCACTCCCCTCTTTCTGAAAGTGAATAAGGAAGATCTTAAAAAAATAAAAATAAAACAATAGAAAAAATTTTTAAAACTTAGTGGAAAGTCTGAAGAAGGAAGGAATTCAGATTCGGAGTCACAGAGAGCTGTGGCCTTTCATCACTGGGGCCGAACTGCTGCTTCCTGCCTCCTGTGCGCACTGAACGCTAGTTTGGCCAACACTACTGCTTTCCTTACGAGGAAGTCTCAGGAAGCTAGAAAGCGCTCTTCAAGAAGGGACAACCACTGGTTCAAAACCCTGAAAGGAAAGCCCTAGAAGGATGTATTTTATGGTATGTGAAATATACCGCAATTTAAAAAGACAGAAACGATAAGGCCTTCGAATACTCTGAAGTGGCTCTTTTCTCCACACAGTAACTGTACGACTCAGTCTTTTCCGGGAGTGGGGCTGATTCCTCTCTCCACGGAAGGGGGAAAGTGGACAAGAGCTGGGGACAGCTTTCGAACAGTTCGATGCAGTTTTGCCGCTTCTGACGCCCACGAGGGAGAAGACCAGTATTCCAAAAACTGGGGTGTTACCTTCCATATCCTAAAACAGTTTTCATTCAACAGTTTATGTGAATGACACAATCTATGGAAATAAATGCTAATCATTATACTTCTAAATTTAAAAAGTTTTTAATTTAAAAGACTGTTCTTATTCTACTTGATTACAATTCTAGCTTAACTTCTGTTCACCTGATGAACAAAAGTCATAATAAAGAATGGCTTTATGGCTCATAGTAAGATATTTTAGTGAAATGAAGAGGTCTAAATACTTCACAACAGTGAGATATAAAGCACCACATGACAATTTCTGGCTAATTACGAGCTTTAAACTTATACCAGATAAGCTGTACTTGTGTTGACAGAGATAAGGATATCTGTACAATCCTTATGTAAGTATATTTATATTTAATTATGTAATTACATGATTATAAAATTATGTAAATATTGAATGAAGAAAAAGCGTGCTATTGTCAATCTTCAGATACTATTTCTAGATGCTACATGAGGAACAAGCTTCAACAAAACAAAGCTGTAAAGTTTCACAACAATCATACTCCACCGAATTCATTTTCCATCACACACATTATAAATGTCAATAATAATGCTTATTATTTTAGGAAAAAAACTACTTACAAGGAAACATACTTACAAGAGATAGCAGCAAACCGAACAGGTCACCAACATGGTGATGATAACTCTAAAAAAAAAAATTAGATAACTTGCAAACTACGTCAACATTGCAGGATGGTTCAGATCCCCTTCCCAAGTTATCAAACCAGCAGGGACCGTGCACCCAGAGAATGCACCTAATCTGTTCCAACACCCAAAGGCTGCAGTGTACCCTGCAGTGATTTGGTAAGAGCTTTAAGTAAATAATTGAACATTTCTTTGTATTTAAAGGGATATGTAGTTATGCCACAGCTTAGCTGTCTAATCCAAACCTATCTGAAACTGAGCACACAAAGGCTACAGTGACAATTAGTCTGACATCCATGTAACTACCCCATTTGGTAGTGTTCTCTACCACAAAATGACTTAACACTTCTAAAAACGTGACTCTCCGGTGTTGGCCTCTCCCCACCACCACTCCCATCTGAGAAACAATTAAGCCTGGATCTCGGACCTGGTGGATGTCAACATCTCTAAAACTGGACTCATGCTAATCTCTTCCCATTTGTCCTTCCAAAGGCTCCCCTCTGAGTCCCCTGCTCCCCAGAAGCAGCTCTGCCACTCCAGTCACCCAACCCACCCTCAAATCAGTCACCTTTGTGCCCACGCCCCCTCTGCACCGTGAGTCACCAAATGCTGTGCGCCAGTCCTTCAAGCATCCTTCCCTGTGGGGAGCTCTTCCCTTTCGTCCCCACCCTTAGCACCAAAATTTATCAGGTTCGTCTGGCTAACCACTAACAGAGTCAAAACTTTCTTCCTCCCCTTTCATTCTATCCACAGTGACCCTGAATCAATCCTTCTAAAATATCCCTTTCATCTGCCGCCCTGCAGCTAATCGCCTCTCGACAATCGGCACCATCCATGAGTAGCGTCCAACGGGTTACCTGCACACCCTAGGCAAGTATCAGAACTCCTATTTTAAGTCATCCTTTAGAAGTTCTGTGTGTTGTGCATTTTCTGAGGTTAATATACTGGCACATCAATTCATTCATTCGACAGATTTTCTTTCAGTGTCCTGTAGGTTACCAGGCTCTGGGGAGGCAGGAGTGAAGGGGAGGGATGAAAGCCCCTGCCCTGGCGAAGTTTACGCAGCAGTGGGGGAAGACAGACAACAAACAAGAAAAATAAACAAACTAGATCTATGGATCGATAGATCTATCCATCTATCTGTATGCCAGAGAGTCAGTCAGTGCCGATGGAGAACAGAGCAGGAAAGAAGGGTGTTCAGGGCTGACTGAGATAAAAGTGCCTGAGATGTGTGTACACACACAACGCTCAGGTACTCAGAGGTACAGCAAATACGAGTACGTAACAATTACTGGATCTACATGGAGGTACACAGTGGTTGTAATACCCTCCCTGCCTTTCTCTACGTCTGAAAATGTTCTGCCTGTTTGAAAAAAATGAGCTGACAACTCCTGGCCCACCAGTCCCTATGCCCCTCCTCCCATCCCTTCACCCCTAGTCTGAGCCACTGTGAAAAACCTGAAGCTTTGGGAGATGAGTGGATGCCTCAAGAGAAATGAGGGAGCCCTGGCTGGTGTGGCTCAGTGGATTGAGTGCCAGCCTGCAAACCAAAGGTTCGCTGGTTCGATTCCCGGTCAGAGCACATGCCTGGGTTGCAGTCCAAGTCCACAGTAGGGGGCACGTGAGAGGCAACCGCACACTGATGTTTCTCTCCCTCTCTCCTTCCTCCCTTCTCTTTAAAAATAAATAAATAAAATCTTTAAAAAAAAAGATAGAGAGAAATAAGGGAAATCATAAAAAACAGGAATGGCCAAGAAAGCCAATTCCAGCTGTAGAAAACGACAGAGAAGGGGGCTTTGGTTTATACAGAGGTTCAGAAGTTTTCCCTTTTGTCCTTTTTTTCTCCCTCCTCACCACCTGATGTTCTGCCTTCAGATGTGTAGGGGTCTTGCAGGGACGAGAACGTAGCATTGAAGTCCTCCCTCTCCCCTTCACCCGCAGCACCTTTATGAAGGTGCTTTACTATCTCCTCAGCGAAGGTGTTTTAATCCTTCAAATAAAGAAGGCTCTCCTGTTTTGAAAATTCACAATAGTCCTTGAAGCAATTCAGCTCCTTCATGTATTTCCATAAAAAAAATAATTTGCAGTTTCTCGGGAGGTAAAGGGAAACCAGTACTAACTCCGTACTAATGCTTCCATCTTACAGTCAGGAAATGAGACTATGGAAAAGTTAACTCAATGTTCCAAGGTCACAGGGATCATCCAGCTAGGGGCAGTGTTTCTCAAAGTGTAATACAGTAACTCCTAGGAGACACTGTGTTTTAAGACCTGCTGGATCCCGCCAAGGGCAGGAAATACAAGGACTGGGGTGGAGGCTGTGACTTAGACCTGGATAACGTGTCACTAGCAGGTCAAACCTGAATCACAACACTAGGGCCAGAAACTGAGCAGCCTGGGCACTACAGGAGGCACTTCCTGAGCCTGGACAACAGCAGTGGCCCCAAGTCCCAAGGCCCAGCAGGCTGGGCCTAGGTCTTTAAGACGGGAGGGGTCAATGCTACCAGCACTTTATTAAATGCCTTTCCGAGTATGAAGGCTGGAAGGGTGCACAGTAATGTAACGAAATAGTTGAAGACAGACACACAGCACAGTAGTATGTCATTGTTTTTCTAACTCCAGCAGGAGAAGCAAGTCTGAGAAATTACATTTGGTTAATATAAATTGTTTTTTTAACGGCCCCTGAATTCTGACTCCCCATTTCACCCTTTACAGGTTGGAAAGATGATCCCATATAACTGGTGTGTTATGGGAGGAGGGAAGGTAAGGGGGATCTACTGCTACCAAGTGACAGAAATTCATGTACTATTCTTCCTTCTTAAGCAAATTATATTTTAAACTAGTTGGAAATAACAGGTCTAATAAAAGTTTATTTCAGAGAGCAAAAGGGGTTCCGGAAGTAATAGTAATTTCTTTCTTTTAATAAAGGCAGTAGAATTGCCCACTCAACAGATATTTCTTAAATGTGTACTCTGCGTGCAAAGCACTGTGAGGTCACCAATTAATTTCAAAGAATAAAAAGGGGTGTTTCTGACAAACTGTGACTTCAGTCTAAGTTTCACCCCCCGTGATCCTGCACTCAGAAAAAAATGACTAAAAGCCAAGAGAGAAGCTAAAAGGAAAAAAAAAAAGGAAGAAAGAAAAGGTCTGCTAAAACTCCTTTGAAGATGCCTATAAAAGTTTACTTACAAAATAGATTAAGCTCTATTTAACACGGGAAAAAGTCTTTCTTAACCAATCATTCTAAGAACTCGCTACACTCACACAAGGGCAGGAGCGCCCTCCAAACTGTATGACGCAGGGGTTTCTAAACAATACCTCCTGCTCCTCGGTAATAAGCTCGCTTTAGATCGCGCCCCAACTACCTCCTGGCGCCTACAAGATGCGAGGCCTAGGTTGGACGTCGCTGCACAAGCTTGTCCTGTGCAACTGCGACATGTGAAGCGCAGAGGGCAATTTCTCTTTTATTTATTTGATACGTTCTTTTAGGCGAATGTGGCCTCATTTAGGTGGAGAGCAAGCCTACAGTCGTCTAAGGCCAAACCGCAACTTCTTCTTGGGTTGGTATAAACCCATTTCCGACTACACCGTCCCCCACAGGACCTGATAAAAAAAAATATATTCTCCTGAAACTCCTTCCCAAGAATGGTCCGCCGGAGGTCACCCTCCTCACGCTCCGGCTAGGAGTCATCGAAGCTGCTGCGTTTAGGGAATCGGGCGCTGCACGGGGGTCGGGCCACCCCGACAGGGTCTCCGCGGTGCGGGGTCGCCCTCTTCCCCTCCCCCTCGCGGCCCAGCAGGTCCCCGTCGCGCGTCGCTCCGCAGGCGGGCCTGGCACACTTACCCCCGGTTGGGACCCTTAGGGATGAACCAGGGGACCAGGAGGCCGACGAAGCTCCAGAACACGCTCATCACGATCAGAGGCACCGTGAGACCGTTGTACGCCATGGCCGCGAGCCCCTGCCCCACCGCCGCACTTTCGTCCCACCCGGAAGTGTCAACCGCGGGTCGCGTGACCTGCGCGCGCAAGGCCCCGCCTCCCGCGCCCCCACGTGACCCGCGCGCCGGCTCCGCCCCTGTAAGGTCACTCATCCCAGAGCCCCGGTGCTAGGGGTCCAGTCACGACAGGTTCAGCAAAGTTTTCAGATAAGAGCGTGGCCCTTTTAGGAAAAGATTGTAGTTATTTACAGCGTTATCTTCTTTGTATGCAACGGATCTTAACAATAGTAAGTTACCGTTGTAAATTCCTGTATGAGTTTTAAGTTTGGAAACCTCACTACAGCCTATGAGGTTAGTTTTAACTATCACTTAACCACACTTTGCAGTTGAAGAAACTAAGGCCCAGGTTAAGGATCTTGCCCACAGCCACAAAGCTAGTAAGTGGCAGAGGCAGGATTCCACGTCTAACGTCTGACTAACGTCTAACGGTGTGGTATTCAAAGCCAGTGCTCTTAACTATCGCACTATTGTATGTCTCTCTGCCAGGCTTTGGGGTTACAGAGGTCAATCAGAGCCCCTCCAGAAGTTTACAGGCTGTTGAGGAGATGGACTTGCTGTAGGCCACTCGATGCCGTGTGAAAGTACAGTGGATAATAGTGTTGGGCTTTCCATCCCAGCCAATCCTGAGCTGAGTCTTGAAAGAGGTGTAAGAATTAGAATAATAAGATGAACGTGGAGTTTCTAACGCTTGCCAAGAGTTCTCACATACGTTAATTACAGCATGCGGCCACCTTGGAGACAACCTTGGAAGAGAGGAGTAAACCAATTCTCAGAGAGGTTAAGGAGCTTGCTAAAGCTCACAGGTAGAAGGAAGATGGAAAGCAGATCTATAAACCGGGTCCAATGTTTGCCTGCAATAGTCACACTTTCTCCCCTCACATTACCTTCTGATTTCTTTCTTCATTAGGTAGAATGGATTCTTGCATTAAATGCGAAGTTGAACCGACAGTCTTTGACATCGGTACCAACTCTTCAAACATGATTCCAAACCTTGACCTGACCAACAGGGTAGGAAACCAGTTGATCACCTTTGTGCTCCTACTTGCCAGTAACTCGGCCTGGGCAGAAATTCCATTGTCCTTAAATTCCAGTCCAAGCACCTCCTTCTCCAAGACCGGCTTCATGCTCTTAGTGCATCTTTTGTAGCCGTGGACTTGTTTGTGTGTGTATCTTAACCAACCCTCTAACAGAGGGCAAGCTCCTGGGAACAGGCACTGTTTAACTGATCTGTGCTCCGTAGGGGCACCTGATACACAGAATGAACACTCGTACAACTAAATTGAAGAATAAAGGGTGAGATCAGCCAGAACTAAGTTAGAGAAAAAAGTTTGCTCCTACTTTCTTCCCATTTTTTAAAAATTTATTTTTAATTGTGGTAAAATATATGTAACCTAAAATTAACCATCTTAACGGTTTTCCGTGTAGAGTTCAGTAGTGTTAAGTATATTCACATTGTTGTGCACACAATCTACAGGACTTTTCAAGCCCACTAACCAGTTCCCCATTTCTGCTCACACATCCCCCCTCCCCCAGCCCTGGCAACCACCAGTCTCCCTTCCGTTTCTATAAGTTTCAATACTCTAGATACCTGATATAAGTAGAATCATACAGCATGTCTTTTTGTGTCTGGCATAATACACTTAGCATAATGTCCCGAAGTTTCAACCCTGTTGTACCACACGTCACGAGGCTGAATAATATTCCACTTTATGTACATACCATATTTTGTTTCTCCATTCATCTTATCAATGGGTATTTGTGTTGCTTTCACTTTTTGACTATTGTGAATTTTTTCCTGTTTCTTAAATCAATGCAGTATTTTAGTTTAAGTTGATCCACTTAAGTCTAATTTTTGTCTTGCTTCTTGGTAGCCTTTTTGAGAAGCAGATGCCGGGGGGCACAGGGAAGTGGCTGTTCAGACACCAGTTTTGTCCATTTTATGAGAAAAACCCTTAATCTCAATATTATATTTGTGATCTAGTATTGGCCAATAGCTCCCTCTATCAGTGAATCTGTCAAAAACATTTTACCATGCCATCCAAATGAAAACTGTGGGGAAAGTCAGGAACTAGAATTCAGTGATTCATAGAATGAAGAAATATTATCTGCCTTCAAGGTGCTTAGAGCCTACTTCAGGAAATAAATCAGACTCCGGGCAGTGGACAGAGGACCCCTGGGGAGTCCCTGAGACTCTCTCAGCCCTCCATGAGGGCCTCTCTTTCCTAACCACCAAACTGTGTGACAGCTGAATTTTCTCCCTGTGTTTCACCTAAAAACAGTACCTTGCAGCAGGTTGAATGCAGAAGCACTGTAGGAATCCATTGGTCAGACACCAAGAAATTTTGCAACAATGTATAACACGATGTCACTTTTTTCACTACATTCTCTTACTTTGGAAAAGATATTTTCTGTAGAAATGTTAGTCCTGTTAACCTGTTTGGGGTTTCTTGTATGCTATGATTTTGTTTTAATTTCTAATATGGTGAATTATGTGATAGATATAACCCGTATAACTGTAAGTTTTGGGGTCCTCAATAATTTTTACATGTGTAAACAGGCGTTGAGCCCCAGAAGTCTGAGAACCACTCCTAGAGGAAGAGCCTCAGAGGCAAGCCCAATGGGGTGAAGTAAGAGCTGACTGAGATGCTGTAGCATGACCCCCGAGGAGCCCGAATTTCCCCAGCCCAGCCCTGTAAATAAAAACTGGCAGACAGAGACAGAAAGCCATGGAGCCCTAAAGCTCCTTCTAAGCCGATCTGGAAGGTTGGAAGTCGCTGGAGAAGCTGAACGCCTCTGCGTGCATCACTGCTCATTTGCTCAGAGGGGATGTATGAACCCTGTGCTGTGAGCAGCTGCCAATGATTGCAGCATCTGGCATCTGAGTGATGCCCATGCACCGAAGCGCTGAACTACGTGCTTTGAATTACCTGTCTCATTCAGTGCTCACAACACCTCATACATACATTACTAAATGCATTTTACATAGTATAAAGAAGAGGATCGTATTAGTAACCTGCCTGAAGTCTAGCTGTTTTAAGCGGCAGGGCTGGGATCTGCGTGAAGTCTTCATCTGTAGCTCTTACTTCAAAGAGGAAGTCAGCAAAAACCCGTTATACGCTACTTCACAAGACAGAGACAACGGAATAAGATGCGGTCTCTGAAAACCTGATCTAGAATTATGTGGTTGCTTCAGTTATTTCTAATGGGCTAGGAATATTTTATTTTAAAGATCCTATTTATTCATTTTCAGAGAGGGGAAGGGAGAAAAAGAGGAAAAGAAACATCAATCGGTTGCCTCTTGAACACCCCCAACTGGGGACCTGGCTGCTGGGAATCAAACCAGCGACCCTTTGGTTCACAGGCCGGCTTCCAAGTCACTGAGCCACATCAGCCAGGGCCCTTTTGTACATTCTCATGTCACAGAATATATACATATTACTTCCTTAAAAAAAAAAAAGTTTAAAAGAACAATGAACAAAGACCTAGGCCACCCCCAGATGGGAACTGCTGGACGCCTGCAGCTTCACTAGAGACCTGAGGACTCTGGATAGACTTCTGTCTGGTTGTCAGATGAGTCAGTTCTTGCCTCCCCAACTCACTGACAGCGCTGTAGCAGAACGAGCACAGTATGAAAGCAGATATTCAGAAGCAGTCCTCCGAAGTTTCAAAGCTGGGAGTCTTCCCAAAATAGCCCAAGGGGACTCAGTCAAGTGAATGGTCATCTGCAAATTTGATGAAAAGGTCAGGAGGAAACTGCTTACTTCAGTCATCCCGGGAAACGGGAAACGTGCTAATACCCTGAAGCCTGAACCTGGCTAGGCAGGCCCACCCAGGGGGCATTCTGCAGCCCCATTTCCTTGGTCGGTCAGGACACAGTACTGCTGCCCTTAGCCCTGCCCTCCGTTGGAGCACCGGCATTTGTCTGAACTCCCCTGAGAAAAACTTGTCCCTCTGGGCCTGCAGACAAACCCACTTCCATTCTCCTCACAAAGACAATAGCAAACATTTGCTCAACTCTCTGTGCTGGACATACCGTATCACAAGTAATAAGCTCTCAAAGCTCTTATCTGTATGAATTGTATTGAACAAGTTGCTGAAAACAAGCGAAGTCTGACTAGGAGATACCATGGCTATAACGGTATTGGTGGGAGCCCAGGGCTCAGACCAGGCATGAGAGTACCGTATTTTACCGTGTATAATGCACGCTTTTTCAGCCCAAATTTTTGAGGGAAAAATAAAGATGCACATTATACATGGGTAGTGCCTGAAATACCGTGTATCTGTTCTTGTGCTTTGTATTTGTTATTACATAAAATTTCTTATACCATAATATGTCAAAAATGCTAAAATTCCTTTGTAATACAAAAAACAACTATCTAAGTAAATGAGTTAAGAAGTTAAAATATTTTTCCCCTGAAAGTTGGGGCCCAAAACGTGCACACGCACTGTACAGGGGAGCGCATTATACATGGCAAAATACGGTACGTCATCCTTGAACGTAACCTAATGTGAAACCTGACTTTATGCAACCCTGGGGTCCTACAACATGTTGGTTGAGAATAAACGCCAATCCCAAATGAGAACAAACTGCAGACCTTCCTGGCTGACCCACTCATTATACTGACAGACATAAATAGCTCAGCATGCTAGTAACGTAGCTGCTGTCTTGGATACCCACTCTTTCATATGCTGCATAAAATTATGGCTACATCCTGATCCATCATTTCCCCACTGACCTAATGAATTATTTATCACAGGGGAAAGGCAAAATTGCAGATGTGGCCCTGGAGCTAAATCTTGCAGAGTAACTTTAAGTTAGATGTGGAATCTAAAGCTCAGATGCCCGTGGGGGCCAGGCACGGGGTGGGTGCGTGGGTGGAGCGAGCGGGAAAGGGAGCGGCCACCCCCTGGCTCCACGCAGCTGATGCTTTACAGGGTCAGGGGAAGCACAGGTTCCGGACTTTCTTGTGGATCTCGTTAAGTTTTAAATGTTGGAAATCAACTTTTAAAATCATGAAAAGTGCCCTGGCTGGTGCTCAGTGGATTGAACACTGGCTTGTGAACCGAAAAGTCTCTAGTTCGATTCCTGGTCAGGGCACATGGCTGGGTTGCAGGCCGGCTTCTCCGTCTCTTCCCCTCTCTCTCTAAGGATAAATGAATAAAATATAAATTTTTTAAAATCACGAAAAGCAAGAGGACAAATATTATGTCTGTGCGCCAATCCTTACCTCCAGGCCATTGATTTTCTAAGTTAGCCCCAGGAGACAGGAGGGGCATTTTAGTCACATGGAAATGGCACTTGCAAAGTCAAGACCTTGGGCAAGGCAGCCTGGTCAGGGAGCTGCTACACAGCGTTTGGTTTGGTTGGGAGCACGACGGAGGGGCAGCTGGTCAGAGGGTGATCCGTCAGGCCTCAGACATGGGTGTGCAAAGCAGCGCCAGCTGCTCCGTGGGGCCACCGACTGGAACGATCCCCTGCATCCGGGACCAGCCCAGTCCTGTCCACCCCATCAGCATGCGGGCCCAGGCAGCAGCAGGGCCATCCCACCGCCGCCGTCGTGCTGCTCTGTGGATAAAACGGATGAAATAATGGCAACTGGGAGTTGATAATAAGATGGATTTTACCTGTAAGGCAGTGCAAACTCCATTTGGAATTAAGAAACAGTTCCAGTTTTTATTCATAAAATTAATCAAAACAGCAACAACAGATTTACAGAGCCACATATCGATAACAAAACGGGAAGGAAACAAAATATTCCAGAGCCATCTTGAAGTTTCAAAGGAATGCACACCAGGATAAAAATCTACAGCTAAACCGTGGCTGCACAAGAGGTTACATTCATTCCTGCATTTTCTCAATAAGTTCTTCTTTGTATTTGCCTTTCTCTTTTCCGACTTGTCGAGATTTGGCTTTGCGTTCAAGAATTTTTTTCCGATCTTTGTCCAGTTTTAGCCTGGTGATAACCACCTATTAGGAGGGAAAAAACAAGATCTTTGTTTTTTAAGTGGAGAGGATTTGTAGCGTGGCTAGTTTGTACAGCAGAGGTTCCTCCTGCTGGCCAGCCTCCTACCTGACTAATTCCCGAGGACCTGGGAGGCCGTTTAGATAGTTCGGTGACGTGAAATATCAATTGGGTTGGGAAAAATTATGCCACCAACATGTTCCTAGTTTGTCTATCCTCCTTTAGCTGGCAAAATGCATTAAGAAACACCTGCATTGCCCTGGCAGGGAGGCTCAGTTGGCTGGAGCATCGTCCCGTACACCAAAAGGTTGCAGGTTTGATCATCGGTCCAGGCGCATATACAGGCAACCAATCAATGTTTCTCTTTCTTTCTCTCTCCCATCCTTTCTCCCTCTCAAATGAATAAAAACATGTCCTTGGGTGAGGATTAGAAAAAAACAAAACAAAAGCAGATGCTTGGATAGAGCCCTGATGGGTCTAGTAACTGTTAAGCATGTCTGTGGTGGTCTCAGGCACCTGTATTTAAAAAAAAAAGAAACAAAACACCTGCCTCCCTGCAGCTGCCGGGCAGCACAGAGGTCACAGGGTAAGTACAAAGGGAGAGCGGTACTCCATTGGGTGGGCCCGCTGGCTGCAGGGAGAAGGGGGCTCTCTTCTCCCTCTGGACATTATCTACTGGCGAACTGAGGTCTGGAAGGCCTGGAACCCCTTGCTACCTGCTTGAAGACAGAGCCTTCACCAAAGATGACTGAACAGACAAGAAAAGAATCTGGGTCCTCAATGATATTGCTAGGCCAGTGAATCCATCGAGCCTGCCTGACCTCCCTTGGGTGGTCCTTTGCCAGGGTCACCTGTGTAACCAGGACCAACACGTCAACAGTTCTAACAGCACCGCTGCCCCATGTGGCGGCTGCCACCGCCCAGCCCCAGGCCGCACCTTGCTTGGGTGAATGCCCACGTGGACGGTGGTGCCGTTGGCCTTCTCACGCTGCACCCGCTCGATGTAGATGACGTATTTCTTTCTGTACACCTGGACCACCTTGCCGATCTGCTGGCCTTTGTAGTGTCCTCGAACCACCTGAGAGGAAACACAAGAGCATCCCCCGCAATTCCAACGCACGAACATCACAGTGAGGCCACTATCAGGAACACGCAGGCTAACGTCCAACTCTCTGCACAACAGCAGACTGACCCTGGCAGTCAAAAGTCGGCTATTTTTAGGTAGGAATCTGCTCTGCGTTATCCTAAGTCAGGGGGAATTTCTTTTCACATCTGATGAACAAAAAATTCCTTGAACTAGGATGGCCATCACAAAACTCATCCTGAGAGTAAAAAGATATAATCATTGTACACCTAAAGCTAATATGATGTTATGTATCAACTATTTCTTGGTTAAAAAATATTAAGAAGGAAGAGAATAGTCACTCTGAAGTCTTTAACAAAGAGTGGTCAGATATCATACTGAGATTCGTGCCACCATTTAAAATCCATGTTTTCAAAACATAATTTATGACCCAGGAAAATGCTCAAGATACAGCCTTTAGAGAAGAAAGGAGAATACAAAGCAATATATAGATTTAGATTATGAGTCTGAGTGTTGTATATGTGTTTCATATATTGTTGATGAGATTGAAATGTATCCAAATATTAAGAATGGTGGCCGATAGGCAGTAAGTAGGATTACAGATGACTATTTTTAAAATTTAAAGTCGTCCAAATTATAAGATTTCTACAGCACAAATATTTTATTGACAAAAATTTTGAATGTTAAATTAAAATCTTATGGGCTATACTAAAAACCTGCTCACGCTCCAACTCTATTCAAAAATCAACTAGCTCATGGCTTCCCTGAAGGCAGGAGCCTGTCAAACTGCAGCCAGAATATAGGCGCTGTCCACTAACAAGCACACAGGAATAACTCGTATAAAGAAATGGAGCACCTCAGCGCTCCTAAAATATCTACCTGGGTGGTTCAGCTTAGTTACCAAGGCCATTTCAGGCTGAAAAGAGACCTGCCACTCCTCAACGGAGGCCCACCATGCTCTGTATGACCAGAGACTCGCACATGGAAGTCTATGAAAAAGCCGTTATTAACCACTATCAAGAGTGAAGAAAGATGTTCATAAAATGAGTCTAAAGGAACAGCTGGGATAAAGAGAAGTGGACAAACACCTGACCCAGTGAGGTGAGCAGGACAAACTGAATAGACCAAAAAGATGAGGAAGAGGCACGGATGATAGATACCGAGTCTGGTTGGGCAACTGGTTGGATGGCTATGCCTTTCCCAGGGGTGTGGAACATGGGGGAAGAAACGGATATTACGACAAACCGTGTTGAATTTGAAGCATCTGGAGACATTTTAGCGAAGAATTCCATAAACAGCTAAAAGGCCAACTGGATCGGCAACCAAGACCTGGGAGTCATCCCCTGCGGAGTGCGGTGCAAAGAGCCACCCCGAGCAACACCTGGCAAACTAGCGGCCACGGGGCTAATCAAAACGCGGAGTTCTGCGTGGCTGGCATAATGTTTTTCATAAGAAGGTATTATTAGAGAATTGAATTTGAATGCTCTTAATTAGGTTGGACCTGTGCTCTCTGGTGGGCTCTGGGCCCCCATCTTCGCTCTAACACATCTTTAGGGTCACACTACTTGCCAGGGTGCTAACGGCAAGTGAAATCCATGGCTCCCCCACGTCCAAGCACACTTGACGCTCTCAGGCAAAGGCGGAGTCCGTGCGTTACGCATCCGGGTAACTGGAGCCGGCGGGAGACGTACCTGGACCTCGTCGTCCTTGCGGATGGGCATGGAGCGGACGTTGTACTTCTGCCGTAGCTCCTTGGAAAGCGGGGACGACATGATCTTCCTGCGCACGTGCGAGGGGGCATTGAAATGGCGTTTGCGGTTTTTGCTGCGGTCCGAGGTCACGAAGGGGTTGAACTTCATGGTGATCGTCTGCAAAGAGCGGCGCGGGAGGGATCGAAGGGGCGTTCAGTGGGGTACCAGCGCCTGCTCTCCATCAGGCACTCGTTATCCCCGCCCAAGTACTCTACAAGAGGTGGCCTCGGAAGAAGGCCACTAAGCGCGGGACCTGTGAGGGGCTTGGGTGTTAAACTGAGTTTTGGGGTTCAGAGAGGTTGTGGGGAGAGGGCGGCACGTAGGTCTTGAAGTTGAATAAAGCGGGATGGCACGGGCTAGAGAAGAATGCATGGTTGGGGTCACGCAGAGAGATCTCCAGGGAGGCGAGTAACCCCTGCGGCAGGTGGGGAAGGGTCTTAACGCGGCGGAGAGCATCACAGTCGGAGGAAACAACCTGCGAATACCTACCTACCTGGCGCCGGAAATGCTTAGACAGAGCGTGTGCAGGGCAGGAAGTGAGGTTTCCTTGCCGCGTAAGCGCGGAAAGAAAGCCATTTTCCATTTCCCCTCTAAATGAAGCTAATGGTGCCCCCTGCGGCTTGGGGTGGGATCGCAGTACCCCGTTTCCAGGGACCCCTGGAGCGGTAAGCGGCCCTGGGTGTCATGGCCGGAACCCCGAAGATATGGCACCTCTGGGGAGAAGTGATCTACTTTTTTAGTACCTGCAATAGAAGCTTATTGATGTCCTTTTAATAGGCACACCATCAATAGTCTCTCTCCTACCCCAAACTCTTCCTTTGCCCCTGTTATTCTCTGCAGAAGTCGTCTAGACGTATTTTCTGCTGCTTTTAACGTCGTGATGCTCCGAATGCAATCTGCTGACTTGTTTCTTAAAATCATCGAGAAGCCTGTTCAAAATGCAGATTTTCGCACACCACCACAGTCCTACAAACCAGGCAGTGGTGGGTTGGGGTCAGGGAATCCGAATTTAAAGCAAGCACCCGTCACCCACACATCCAAGATTCTGAGGCACACAAATGCTTGAGGGTGGTGGCTAACCAACCACCTGGTTTTGCAAAACTTCCCCCCAGTTTTTTTATTCTGTTCGGAAGAGCTGGGGTTGTAGAGTTAGACCTTGACCCAAGTGCCTCTTCATGTTGCTGGCCCTTGGGGAGCCGCCTCCATGTTTCTGAGCCTCAGTTTCCTCACCTGTAACATGGGGATGATGTTAGTAGGTGCTTTATGGAGTGGTTATGAGGACTAAATGAGTTAATCCGTTTAGAGTGTTTAGAACAGTTCCACAGCGCTCAATTACAATCACCCGTTATTCCCAATATCCCAGAAAGCCCTAAGGCCGAGCCTCGCATTCACTGAGTCCTCCCATTCAGACTTTTCCCATTAACTCCCAATGACGCAAACTGTAAGCTTTCTAAGTACACCACGCGTGAAGTCTCCCGTTTTGTTCTTTTGTTTTGTTTTGTTTTTTCTTTCCTTTGTCTGTTTTTTAATCGCTTCAAACGCCTTCGGAAAACCCAACTCGCGCAGCTGGGACTTTGGGGCGCGAGCGCACCTGCGGGTCTGTGAACCACCGCCCCGCCCCGCCCCACTCCTCTTGGCCCCGCCCACCCCACGGCAGCTTGCCTCGCCCACCTCCCCGCCCTCCTGGTCCCCACCTCCCTCGGCGGAAGACCGCCCAGGGGTGTGGGCACCGCGCAGCCGTTCATTTGGCTGCGAAACCCGTGCGGGCCCCTTGGAATGAAATGTAAAGAATCTAGGCTCTGCTGTGCGAGAGACTCCATGGATTGATTCCTTCATTAAATGAATTGATTCATTGTTTCATTCAATTCATATCTATCGAACGCCTACTTTATGTCAGATGCCAGATAAGAGTTTGCGGTGCTCAGTTAACAGAAGGGCACCCTGAAATTCAGAGAGCGGAAGGCCTTGCCAGAATCAGACATGTTTCGTGCTCTGTCCATTTGTGTCCCTGACATGTGGTGGCGAAATTGTTAAACACTAGTATTTACTAATACTCATGGCCAACCAGGGCATCTGACTTGTCCCTGGACTTGCTGGGTCCCATCTGAGGTTTCACTGCAGAGCCCCTGCAGTCTGTGTTGGAGATACCCAGCTTTCGGGCTCAGCGAGGATGGTCACCGCTGGGCTGTTTGCAGAAGTCAGGGCAGCAAGAGGAAGCGAAATGGAAGTTGTTGAGGCAACAGCGTTGGGTGCCCAGTGTGTGCCTAGGCTCCAAGACTAAGGACGTCTGGAAGAGGCATAGGAAAGGAAGATCTTAAATGCTCTCACCGGAAAACAAACAAACAAACAAACTATGCAAGGTGCCACAGGTATTAACTGACACTAGTGTGTCTGTCATTTCCCAATATCACTTCTCAATATGTAATTGTATCAAGTCAACACGCTATATGCCTCAAATTTACACAGTGTCAGTTATATCTTAATAAATTAAACGAGGGACAAGAAACCAAAGGAAGTCACTTCCCATGGGCAAGGCAGGAGCAGACGCTAGTACGAGCGTGTTCACGTGGGAGGGAAGAGGGCTCTCAGAGCAGCTCATTTGCTCACTCACTCACAGGCTCCTTCTCTGCTCATTCTTCACTCCTTTATCACGCTCATTCATTAACTCAGTCACCTACTCACATACTCACCCATTCATCCTTTTACTCATCAATTTAGTCACCATTTATTTGGTAACTACCTAGAGCTGCTGGTACAGGTACAACACATCACGGGGTGTGGGGGAGGGGGGTGAAGTCTGCTCCCCGTTCCCAAGGAGCACAGAGCCCCGATGGCAGCCAACCAAGTAAGGGCAGATCATCACCACCCAAGAAAATCAAGGCGTATTTATGATCAAACAGAGCAGGGAGGTACTTCTTTACATCCCGCCCCGGCCACCCCATGGCTCAGTAAAATTAAGGCAAGCACAGTGACATCACCAGATAAGATGACGAGAGCCTGAGGCCGCACCGTTCTATAACGAGGACTTAGTGGAACTGGCTACTAGGCTGTCTCACGCTCACCCTTGGGCACATGCACAGTGCCTGGTACAGAGGAATTGCCCAGGGGATATTTTTATGCTGCAGAGGCAGAGGGTGATGTGTTGGGGAAATGTGTGAGCCCTGGATTCTAACCGCCTGGGTTTGGGTCTCCACCCCTTCCTGGCCCCGTAGCTTTGGCTAAGATATTTAGCCTCCTTCTTGGTCACTCACTTTCCTCATCTGAGAAATGGGAAAAATGATAGTATTTACCTCATCGGTTTGGTGTCAGGATTCAGCGAACCCTTAGCACAATGGCTGGCTCAAAGTAAGCACTTAATAGCTGGTAGAAATTACTGTTTATTAAATGAATGAACAGTAATGGCTAATAGGCTGAGCGTTACTGTCAGGCACTGTGCTAAGAGTTTTGCACACATTACCTAATTTAATCTGGTGAACAACCCTCTGAATTGTCCCTTTTACGGGGGAGAAAACAGGCTCTGAAGGAGGTGGGAGCAGAGGACGAATGCGACCCAGCTTTATACACTCGGTATGGTTATTATCTTGCAGTCAATAAAGATGACGAGATCCGTAGTTATTAACATGGAAAGGTGTCCATTAAGTGAGGAAAAAAGTAAACTGTAAAATAATACTAACAGCACGATCCCATTTTGCTTATGGGATGATATCATTAAAATGTTAATGATGATCTCTGATTAGTGGGATTAGGCGAAACTTTAATTTTCCTTTTAAGGTTTTGCTCTTTTCTGATTTTCCTCCAATGCGGATATGAAAATCTATTATTTGTGTACTTAAACTCATGTTTTAATGGTTTTAAATTTTTCTTTAAGGAAATCCCCAATGTTCAGCTTAGCTTTCCTCTGCAGGAAGAAAGTAAAAAACAAAAGTATCCTCACTACTTTCAATTTTCCCTTTTTTACAGGGAGCTGGGGGAAGCAGAGGATCAGTTTCCCCTTTTGACACAGAGTAGATCTTGGGACTGAGGTGAAACTGTATAATCTTTCATAACCCTGGAATCGGGCGGACATGGATTTTCATTCCAACCTTAGCACCTGCCCTCTGTGCGACCCCTGAGGCAAGTTACTAAAGCTCCGTTTTGTCCTTCCTAAGAAGGAGGTGACACCCAGCTTATAGGATCGTTGTGAGGATTCAGATGGACGAGGCCCAAACAATCACTCCCTGCCTGGCATGTGGAGAATTCCCAACCACTGGTAACAAGAGTTATGATAAAAATAACTGATTTTGATCAGAATACAGTGCACGACCTCATCACCACATAACTGACAGAAGGCAACTGCTGGGGAGGGAACAGGTCCTGGGGAAACATCCGCCTCACAGTCCCCTCACGTTCCTGGACCGCTGGCTGCAAGGCGCGCTGGGGCAGCACGTGACCCAGTTTCTTCAGAGGAAGCAGGACCCCCAGTGACCCGCCACATTGAGAAAATGTGTCTGTTTCTGGCAACAGTCAAAGAATTAATCTGTGAGGACAGCATAGAGAATATAGTCGATGATACCGGAATGACTGTGCGTGGTACCGCGTGGGCACAGGAACTACTGGGGAGCACTGTGTAAAGTACATGGTTGTCTAACCACTACGCTGTGCACCGGGAACTAATACAAAGTAACGCTGAATGTCAACTGTAATTGAAAAATACAATTTAAATTAAATAAAAATAAAATTCCCAAAAGGAGTTGCTCAAAACACTTGTGACATGTAGTGATGAAATTGGAGAGCTCAGTGTTCACGCTGCCTGTCACTACCAAAACCAATAAGCAGAGGCCAGGATTAAATTTTTGTGGGTGCTTTATCCAGATGGCCAGCGATCTGAGAAGAAGGCAGGTTATATGCCCTAAAACAAAAACAAAACCAAAAAACCACCTCTCAAGCCAACCTTTTTTATAAGAAGAAAAGGGTAGGTAAGGTGTTTGGGAAAAAAAGTTAATCAAGTAAGAGTTGCAGTCTTTGCTATTTTCCTAGTACTTCTTTATCTGCTAATCATCGATTCTTTATCTGCTAATCATCGATTCTTTATCTGCATCAGGGCCTTTATCTGCTAATCATCAATCCCTTATCTGCATCAGGGACAGTTCCCCCCCTGGAGCTCAATGGCTCAGATACCAACTCCAGGGCTTGCAGACGCCGGGGGCACAGAGGTTGAATTGCTTGTCCGACCTCCTGGAGTCTGGTTCCCTGGAGTAACAGCCTTCCACGTGCACTGATCACTGAAGCCTCTCAGCTGTGACTAAAGCTAAATAAACTCTTCAGCTCTTGATTTAAAGAGTCCCCCTGTCGGTATAAAACTCAACTGCAGCTACTGTCGATGAGCCCCACTGCTTCGCTCCACTTCTCCCCAGGGCTTCGCATCCCCTCCCCTCCGTGTGCTCTCCCCAGGCAGCAACTGCAGTATCTAAACTCTTCCCATCACGGACGTGGCTCTACAACATCCCCCTCCTGCAGCCTCCCCAGGAGGAGCCATTTCTGCCCAGACCACCGTGGCCCCAAACTGTCACCTCCCCATGCGGGTCTGCGCAGGGATCCCTGACTGAGAGGTCCTCTCACAGGAAAACACTGAAGTCCGCGCAGGGTTAGATAATCAAAAGAATTGGTTTAAAGGAGAAATCCTAACAATGACACATTCGTACCGTAAACGTTAGGTCAACTTAAAACACATTTGCTCGCCTTTTGACCCTGAAGCGAGGCTTCTTCATTGAGGAACCTCCAGGGGAGTTCTCCTTCATTTTCCTTACGTTAAGCCAACCCAGGAGTTTCTTCAACGTGGAGTGATAACTTAGGCACCTTCGGTATGGATGCAGTACCTTCAAGGGCTTCCCCCGCCCCGCTCCACCCCCAAGCTCTTCTCAGCTGTCTTGTTCATCAAATTCAGTAGCATTTTGAAGCACTGGCAACACACCTTTATCATTTCTCTCCAAAGCATTCGCTTAGTTTTACTAGGTTCTTTTATTTTTTCAATCACATTTCATTGGTTAACTAAGTCACATCGTCACGGCAGAGTACAGCTGGCAAAAACGGGCTTGGGAACCCACATAATTGACTACTGGTAGGCAGACCGCTCTTGACTGCTAGCAGGAGACAGGATGTTAAAGAGGAATGGGGGGGGAGGGCCAGCCCTGGCTGGTGTGGCTCAGTGGATTGAGTGCTGACCTGTGAACAATAAGGGTTGCTGGTTTGATTCCCAGTCAGGGCAAATGCCTGGGCAGTGGGCAAGGTCCCCAGTAGGGGGTGTGTGAGAGGCAACCACACATGGATGTTTCTCTTCCTCTTTCTCCTTCCCTTCCCCTCTAAAAATTAATAACTAAAATCTTTCTTTCTTTCTTTTTCTTAAAAAGAGGAATGGGGAGGTTCAATGAAGGCTGTGGTGCAGACCAGTTCCCTCCCACATTCATCCCTGACATGTTTATCCACATTCCTGCTGTCCCAGTGAAGACCTTAAAGGACCGGACAGCAGGATGGCACACAGTCATGAAGTCCCTTTGCTGTATCTGATGGCGGTCTCCCTTCGCTGAGCTTAAGGTTGAACAAGAAATGCCAGGTCCTTGAAAAATCAAAAGTCTATGAAACACCTTCACTTATGCAGAACCTTGGTTTCAAGGTGTGGGAAAATGTCAGCCCTGTTCTCGAGGACATTCTATTCTATTTGGGAACAACTACCATTTTTGAAAACTTACCAGGCACCTCTTCCCTGCATACATGAGCTTGTCTGAGCCGGGAGAATTTACTTGCACATAATACAGATCGAATTTCTGCAACAGTCCTGTGAGGTTGTGTTACCGCTTGCCCCATTTTCACCTAAGCAAACTGAGGCCCTGGAACGTGGAGGCTACACAGCTAGAGAAAGGCAGATCCGGCAACAGTCTGGAGGGGAGGGCCGAGTCCAAAGGATGACTTTCCGATCATCCTCGCAGATCCTTCCCCGTTTCCCAGTGTCACTCCGACAGAAGGAAATGTCTTCTGGAGCCAAGCCCCCAGCCGCCCAGCCACAGTTGGGTAGAAGGAAACACACGGCAAGAGTTCTGAAAATCAGCCGTTTAATCTATTGGAACCCAATGAGTGGGGAAAGAACGAAAACATTTTTTTCCCTTGAGATTTTGTTTATGAGAATATTGGGTCAGAGGTGTCTCTTCCATAGGAAACTGACACCCCCTACGCCCCTCACGAGTTTGTTTTTTTAAAAAAGGCATAAAAGCAGATTTTCAACTCTTGTGTGCCCCACACATTTCCCCGCCCGACCCTGCCCACCCTCTGAAGGGACTCCTTTCCATAACTGGGGAACAGAACGTAAAACATTTAAAAAAAATCCATCTAAGTGGCCACAGATACCAGAAATAACCAAATGCAGTTACACGAACATCAGTCAACTTGTAGGCAAGCAGGGAAGCTCTTCCCCTTGTGGCAGAGACTTAAGCTGTCTATACAGATAAGTTAAAACTCCTTCTCCTGGACACTCCCCTTAATTACAAAAGTATGCAAACAATCTTGATATAAATGGAAAACAGGCGGCGGCTCTCTCCCTGGGACACCCGGGCATACTTAAAATTCCCTGGGTCCAAGTGCGCCTGGACCACTGCCCCTCCCTCTCGGGGCTGAAGGAGCAGGACGAGGGGGAGCAGAGGGGAGCCCGGAAGGTGGACGTCCGGATGGGGGGAGGGCGTGGCTGCTTTGCTCCCCCCACCTAAGGCCTCGGGACTGACTGATGGCCGCCGGCTGGGAGAGGCCGAGACACGATTGTTTGCAGGGAAAGATGCTCCGTGCCTGAACTTAAGTGCACAAATCCTGTCTGGTTCTCAAAGGCTGACTTCCCAGTCACAACCAGCCCCCTACCAAGAGGGCTGCCGTCACACAGCACAGGGGCTGAGGCACATTGGTGGGGCGGGGGTGTGTGGTTTAGAGGGACAAAGTGAACTGAGGGAGGGGACCCCACCACTGGCCCAGTGACCAGAAACTGGGCATCTGCTTCTCAGGAGAAAAAGGCAAAGCATGGAGGCCAGGGACTTGAGGCCTGGGCTCTGGGTCAGGCAGGAAAGCAGGGAGCAGAGAGAGGT